>JACM01010908.1:0-61023 GCA_000787095.1 Periophthalmodon schlosseri
CACACATACACACACATACACACACTTCAAGCTGTAAAATCTCAAAAGTGTGCAAAAAGTACAAAAAAACTTTAGAATGCAAATTACAAGATCTGAAATATCTTTATTCTCTAGATTCAAACACAACTAAAGGGCACCATTATTGAAAGCTGTATCATGAAGTGTGGGGAGAGAGAGGGTGGAGACATTAAGAAGTTTTGACCACAACCCACAATGCTGAGGTGGTACCAACCACATATGTGCAGTGCCTTAACTAGCACCAGCTCTGTCCTTCCTGTGTACAAAAGCCAAAGCATACAGTTCCTACCACAGAGCCACTGCTATAGGCTGCTTACGTGCAGGGGGATCCTCCATCTTGTGACTCTCCTCAGGCAGAAGGAGGAAGGGAGGGCTGCAACATACAGGCCAGTGTGGTCTTTCATCTCATTTTAACACAACTCTATGGGTCCTTAAGGCGCACAGATAACAGAGCTATAATAGAAGCACTTATACAGCGCTATAGGAGGCGTTAGCTACAGCTTAAAATAACCAGTCAATCTTATGGGAGCGCTAAAGCCATCCAGACACAGCAGCCAGGACGGACTGGGTCTAAGCCGGAGCCATGAAGGACACTGCAGCACAGAGACACTCTCAGCCCTGTGGACAAGACCTCAAAGCAGGCAGCCCTCAAAGGAGACAGGAATCTTTATCCTGGACTAAATATGGATAATATGATGATAATAATGAAACAAAATGTACCTCATTTATATATATATATAAGTTATACATCATCTATTTTAACATTTTTTGATGGTTCAAAATTCTCTCAGAAGACACTCAAATGATGTGCCATGTCTGTAGATTAAAATGTATTCATAATTTTATAACAGTTATTTAAGTTTATACCGTAGATTGTGAATGAATGTTAATTTAAAAAGCTCTATCTATTGTTTCCAAATGGTCATAAAGAGAGGTCGTAGTCGTCATTTCTTTTGGTTGTTGAAAATCAGATACTAATCAGTGCTAACGCTACTATCGAAACTAGATACTAATTTAAGCAAGCATCAATACTGAAAACTCACATAACTGGATCAAATTTGATCTGAACACTATCATCTTGAGTTTTATCAGAACTAGTGCAAGACCACGTGGTAAAATGTTGAAAATTACAATATTGTCTAAAAAAAGAACTTTTAAAATGATCATTTGGGGAACAAAATCGGTATCAAGTATCAAATCAATTTAGTATTTAGTATCAAAATCGAGTTTGAAATTTTAGTATTGTGACAACACTAATTTCTATATGTGATGTAAAGTTTACTAGCTGTAAAAGATATTGTGAGAACAGACAGCACACAGCGGTCTTATTTTGATGATTAGCATGCTAGTTGTTGCAGTGAATAATGGATACTACTGCGTTTGCGAATAACGTTGTACCACTGCAAACAAATTCAAATTGACTAGTTATGTTTTTCATGATTTTAAGCTCAGGTACTGCGCCTTTAAACCGTCTTTTACTGCATCATACTTGAAAGTGAAAGCAACATGAAGAAGTTGAAGAGTTGAACACATAGCTTTTCGTATAAAATCTACTGGCTCCCATCTCTACTTCAAAGTGCCTGTGGTTTTGTCCAAAGGGAAGAGAAGGCCCACGTTCACACATAGACAGGCTGACAGACACACACACACAGCACATACCTGTGTACAGACAGGGACAGGGAGTCTACCCAACAGCACTTAAAGCTCTACCACTGAGACACAAAGTAAGCATACGACTAGTCTTACCTACGGCCACCATGCAAGTCCTTCATATCAACACTGCAGCTGTTCAAGTTTTCTAGACAATACTTTGACAATGCAGACACATCTTAGCTCTACAGTGACATATGTGATCATTACTGATACTATAGAATATAAGTAACAACAGAACATGGAGCAGTTGGGACTAAGGCTGCAACAATTCATCAGATTAATCGTGACTATTCAACTATTGACTAAACATAATAGTATTTTGAAATTATCTGTTAACAAAAGACCTAGAGGGTTGTTAGGTGTGATGTCACTTCCGCGTTAGCTGATTGAAAACAATTTACAAATTCCTTTTTTTGTGTAGAGGCAATACAGCTCATATTAAAAAGGAATTACAGCTGTTTGATGGTAACAAGGTTTTAAGTGTGACAAAGTGTACAAGGTTAAGGTAAGGAGCTAGGCTAAGCTAGCATCAGCGTTCACCAGCAGTTAGTGAGATATACACGCTGGTCATTCAATTTAATATGTAATTACGAGATCTGACCTGATACTACTTGAGGTTAAACATAGGTTTTTGAAAGGTAATTGTCTTGTTTGAGCTAGAAAAAGCTAGAAATCAGCTGTGAAGTTGCTGGTTGGACCTGGAAGTGACATCATCACTTAACCTATTATTATAACGAAGATGGTTAAATCAAATGTCAAAAAAATAATACATCATTACTGATTTTAATTGATAATACACCTTGTTTTGTAAATATTCTCTACCTAGAAGCTTTTAGTCACGATTTCAGCCTTTATTTGGTTAAAAATATATCTAAAAAATCTACAATAGAAATAATCATTTGACTGGTGGTAAAAATAATGGCGTAGTTGCAGCCCTAGTTGAGACCTGTTTGTAGCTTACAGCATTAGCATGTGTCCCTCTAGTCTGGCTGACCATACAGATTTCTTATTGTATTCTTTACCGAGAACATCAGTCTGGCATTTCTCCATTCATGTATGATTTGCCTAGGACCCAGAACACACAATTCTCCAATGCTCTACAAAGATGTGAGTCTCCCCAGGGTCAGATGGGTGTGATTGACAGGTGGATTAGTCAATCAGTGAAATGCACTGATTGACTAATCCACAAATATGGTTGCTCACAAGGAAAAAAGAAAGAAAAAAATATCACAGGGGAGTAAAAAACATCACAGATTTCTGCAGAATCAATGAGCAAAGCACTAAAGTGAGGTGAGAGAAGTTTGATTTTGTTCAAAATGCCTCCCACCTCTACAATCTGGTAAAAAAAAAGATAATTTCCAGTGGAGAGATACCAGACTAGCTTTGTATAGAATAGGAAAAGAGAGTCAGTCTGTCCAGCCAGACTATTTCCTTCAGTGTCCACTCCAAAGCCTACATCACAGTTTTATCTCATGACCGGAGAACCCTCCTGCCCACAAGAACACTGAGGACACATGTTAGTGCTAGGTCTGAACTGCCAAAACTGCCCCCCTTCACTACACCTTAAACACAGTCTAAATGTAACACACCTTAACTATAACATAATACTTCTACTTCTTAATTAACCACAAACAGTATCTATCTGCATGCAATAGAACGCACTAGTCCGCTCCGTACTAAGGCTTGTTGTAGTTAGAGGAAAGTGTTGAGTCCAGACCACAAAACAATGAGGGTGATAAAAAAAAGACAAGTCACTTTTTATCATATTTCATGTATTAGACACATTAGGTGAAATTAAAGGGAGGGTATGTTGGATTTAATATTCAACGTATGTTCCCAGATATGAAGTAAACCTTTATTCAATTTACTGATCCCACTGGTACTTTGATTTAATCACAATTATTAACACATTTTATGTGCTCAAAAAGCAGTTGATCTTTACATTTTGTGTTTGGGTTGTGAAGTTGATTATCCAATCAGAAAGCAGAGTGAGCGGCTGGCTTCTACTTCTGTAACCAGTTAGTTTAAACCTAAAATGCCTCTCACTGATCTGAATCGTCACTACTTAAACCCCAGCACCAGCAGCCAATCATTAATCACTGAGAGAGAGTCTTGCAGTTCTGTTTTAGACCAGTAGGACTATAGTACATAACCCTTCCTTTAAGAGCATATGTGTGACCCTTTTTTAAGAGCAGGTCTAGTGCAGTGGCGCGTGCTTTACCTGGGGGAGATGTCACAGCCCTGCTGCATGAAGGCGCCCAGGGAGAACCAGAGAGAGTTGAAGATGCCGAACTCATTGGGGGGCTGGTCGCTAGGCGGACCGTCGGTGCCCTCCTCGGGCTCCTCGGTGTGCCACTCGTACGGGCTGAAGCGGCTGACCAGGAAGAGCACCACGCTCACGCCGATGTAGGCGAACACGATGCACATCCAGATCTCATAGGCCAGCGGGTCCAGGAAGGAGAAGACGCCCGGTTTGGACTTTTGGGGCTTTTTGATCATGATGGAGATGCCCAGAGACATGAAGGGCTTAGAGAAGTCAATCACCTCCTCCCGGACCAGCGTGATGGTCAAAGGGGCCACAGCGATTTCCGCTTTCTGCAACACACACACAGAGTCATCAAGCTCAGGTCCACGCAATGACTGTGCAGTATGATGTACAGTATATGTGTCCCACAGCAATCTTTTCCTTATGCACACTCACAACATCAGATCTCACACACATGTGCAGGGTAGATTTTAGCCCCTTTCCATTTGTATTTATTTGGCTGCTCCCTCTTCATCAGAGGCCACTACAGAAAAGATATGGATGTAAATTTGGCAGATTTTTACACCAAATACCCTTCCCATCGCATTACAGTGGGAACATTTGATGCTATATTCTACTCCATAGACAAACCCTTTGCCCTACTGTCACGTCCTTGAGTTTTCAGTACATAAAATGATGAAATGTATTTATTTTCCAATGACACCAGAGCACCTAAGCACGTGTGAGGCTGCAGAACTGCTGAGTGGCCTGCTCCCACAGCGACAGAAGCTCGGTGTGAGGAGAGAGAGAGAGGCCGTACAGCTGGGGCTAAGGCTGGAGCTCAGGCTGAGAGGCTTACAGAACACACAGGGAAAGTGCTTAGTCCACAGTCCCTCTGCAACTGAACCTGACCCACGCATGTGACGCCAGCACCAGCTCACATTCACGGACATTTAGGGCGCTTAGGAGGCAGGACATAGAACAGTGTATCACCTTAGGACAGTCAGAGAGAGGGGAGGCTGTTTATCACAAAAAAAACTAATTCAAAATCTGCTAAAACTGAAAACATACTATGGTTGTTAAAAGTATTGAAAATCATATACTAATCGTTATTAAAACTAGTATAAGCCCACATAAACTAGTATGCGCTCATGAACCACTATGGAACTTACCTGGATGACTGAAGGATTACACAAATAAAAGACCACATGTTAATATAAAAGAAAGTACTATAATTTAAAAATCACATTCATTGTCTAAACAAATAGTGTTTTTGTTATCATTGCAATATCAGAATCGGTATTGAGTATCGGGTCTATTCCTTAATATTGAAATTTTAGTATTGTGAATTCAGTATTGAGTATCAAGTCTATTCCTTAGTATGAAAATCGAGAATTTTAGTATTGTGACAACAATAATCTGTGGTTTACTACTTTTTGTCTCCAGTCGCCTCCATTCTGGCATTTTGAACTTTCTGATGACATAGCATTTTTAAAGGTCTGTAGAAGTTATGGTTAAAGCAGCCTCCTTAAGCTCTTTTGTGCAATTGCAGCGGCACAGCACAGTACATGTGACCTATTTAAGATGCATTGCACAGGGAAAACAGCAGGCAGAATTCATGCACCTGCATATTCTTGTACCCTACTGCTATGCTTGTACTTATACTGCTTATTTGTGATGACATTTCAGATTTAACTTGACCTCTGATTTTCATTATGACAATGCAACTGCAAATGCATACGTTTTTAGGGACTGTATGACCTCAAGAAGACAGTCAAAGCATATTTTAAACAAGGAAACTTGCTGCATAAATCAAATAGAAGATGCTATAATTAGTATCTTGCTAATGGATAGAAATAACACAATATAATCCTTAACGCTACAGTGACGGCAAAAAAATGACAAAGTAAATACAAATTGTGAGTATGAAATTGTGAAATAAACAACACAATTCATACTTTATAAATTATGTTAAAATCTTTTCTTGTCTCATTTTCCTATCAATCACACACCAAAGTGAGTGACTGAAAAACTGTTGGCTAATGCTAGCTAGCATGTGACTGTAACGT
Organism: Periophthalmodon schlosseri; assembly: GCA_000787095.1. NCBI lineage: Eukaryota > Metazoa > Chordata > Actinopteri > Gobiiformes > Gobiidae > Periophthalmodon > Periophthalmodon schlosseri. Next base: position 5,986 of record JACM01010908.1, read on the forward strand.
TCATGTCGTCTGTTGTAATTCCAACTAAGTCAGTTCTTTATGGACAGATTGTGTAAAAAAAAAAAAGCTCAGGTTAGAGTCTAACTTAAGTAACAGCTTCAGACAGAGCAGTACCTCTAGTTGGCATCACACCCTCGGGGAATGTTGATGACATCAGCTACAAAGTATCAATGGGATTGTTAAGTGATTATGTCACTTCAGGCTCCAACCACCAACATCACAGCTAATTTTGAGCTTTGCTTTTTGACAAAATTCTGTGTTCCGTATTCATCAAACAAAAGACAAATACCTTTCAAAAGTGTATGTTCAACCCATAGACACTATAAAGAAGTGGACTAAGGGAGTGTGACGTCACCTATAGCATTTTGCTCCAGTCAAATGAAGCTCATCGAGGCTACCAGTTATAAGGGCGAATTCGGAACCAAGTTGCATATTAGGAATTCTGATCGCGAGTATCATAGCAACCAAAGAGCCAATCCGGAGCGAGGCTGTTGAACATAACGCCCCTTCCCGCCGGCACCGCTGGTTTAGCAGGGAGTGGGCGCTTTAGCAACAAAAAGGGAACTTATAAACATGTCCATTGTTTTCACTTGTTTTCAATCAGCTGATGCGCCTTAGACCTGGACATTTTATCACACTTAACAATCTTATAGTCGTCATATTACAGCAGGTTATACAACAACTGAAAAAGCTTTGTGGTACTGACCCCGTACACCAGCTCCCCGACCATCCCGTTCCAGATCTTGGTCTCCGGGTCCCTGGCGCCGTACTTCCCGTCCGGCACGATGGAGATCTTGTACTTGATGCCGATGTGCTTGGCGATCTCCGAGGCCAAGTCCACGCAGTATCCCTCATATTGTTCGTTCCCCTCGTACATCTCCGAGTTCTTCTTTAGCATGACGTACGGCCCTTCCTAGCACAGAGCACACCAGTGAACGGAGCACGCACAACGGACTCAAACTATAGGTTTCAGAATGAACACAGTAGGACCATAGTGATTAAAGGCGCTGTACCAGATGTTTTTTTAAAAGTGAAAAACAAAACTAGTTCATATTAAACGGTTTGCAGTCGTCCAAAGTTATTCCTCACTTACCTGATGCATTACAAACATCTTAATTATTCACCACGATGAGTTTATAAGCATTTTTCACAACTTTCAGGTACCAGGAATGAGGAATAACTTTGGACCACTGCAAACCGTTTAAAATGAACTAGTTCTGTTTTTCACTTTTTTAGCAAATATATTTTTAGTAAATATCAGGTACAGTGCCTTTGACAATTTATAACAAAATATAACATATTTTGAATGGGAAAAAATGTTGCATATAACAGGATGCTGAAAGCCATGTATAGACGGGACAAGACACAGCAGACGCACAGCATACAGAGGTTAAAGTGCATATGGCAGGTTAGAATACTCATTTCACTAAAACATAGTAAACATGATTATTTTTTCATAAAGTGCACTACGTAGCTTGTGAAGGGTCGGTCGGCCACCTGCTCGTCTCCATGGAGATGTTGTCTTTTGCCTGCAATGTTCTACAGTATGGCTTTGAACTTATCTATCATGGAGACAAGCCTAAGTTACAAGTCTGATCTGTGGAGAGGTTGGCACACAACCTCCAACGCTAACGTAGTGCGTAGTTACTTCCTGGTTGAACATGGGCAGCAGATGTGACATACGTAGGATAATTCCATGTGTGGTTACCGAGCAACGATAGTGTAAATAAGGCCCAAAATCATTCATATGGTTTCAAAGTATGAAAAAAAAATCCATGACAATTTTATTTTGTTAATGAATGTTTACACTGACAGTAAGATGATACAGCAGGTACACTTATATGGATGGAGCTCTGTTCATCTACCTATGTTATCAATATGTTTTAAAGAAACTGTATGTAAGATACTGATAGTAAATTTCACAAACATGGCCTAACCATTTCCCCAGATACAAGTTCAAATCAAATATAGCTTTCACTAATAAATTCTAATAATGATTCATTCTTAATTACAAAAACATTAGACAAGTTACTTATGTTATAATTTGGTGTTTTGGTTCAAGACGATTATCCAATGAAAAAGCAGAATGAGCCTCACATGACTCTCTCTCTCATTTGGGTGGCCAGTTTCAGTACTGAAATGTGGTTGGTTTAAACTTAAAAGGCGTCTCTCTGATCTGAATGGTCACTACCTAAACCCCAGCACCAGCAGCCAATCATGAATCAGTGCTAGTGCAGCCTCTGCAGCTCAGTGACTGAATTGTGGAGGTTCTGACATGAGACATGGCCTGTCTATATATTGAGAATGAGAACAAACTTGTATATGTCCTCTATCTGCAGGTTAAGACACTGGCAACACAGATTCAGTTGTAACTGTAGTACCTTTTTAAATACACATGCTGCATACAGTTCCTTTAAAACTCTATTTTCTGTATTTTTCTCCTTTTTAAACTTTTCCTCGCAAAACTACCACTTGACTGTTGTAATGTTAAGTATTATCGCACCAAACAAAGTTATCGTTTAAAAAGGATGAAAATATGAGCTCTTTAAGTCATGAACATGAGATAATCCTTTCAGACAAGTGCAGCAACAACAGTCTGGTACAGATGATTGTAGTTTTCCTCTCTCTGCCGCCACAAGCCTTTTATGCCATTATTTTGTCAGATTTTGAAAAGATAAAGATGCTTCCCTTGTCACTGGTCTTTTAGTACAATATTTGTAACAAAAGCGTGCAAACACCGGTGTCCCATCGCTACTTTTACATAGTATAAATATTACAACAAACAAAAACAGCTGCAAAAATCATCATTATGAAGTATTCGCCATCAATAAATATCAAAATTGAAGGAATCATCTCCATAGCTATGACAAGATATGACATGACATTTAAAGTGGAAACTAGGTACATTTGCAACTTGGTCAAAAAGGTCTAAATCGAAGTGTGCGCTGGCTCCAGTGGCCTCTGCAATTTCCAGTAGTTGGTGACATTACGTAGGACTGCCCTGATTACAGCCAGGTGTTTCTGATTACAAACACCTGGCTGTTTGAAGGGTGGATACCTGTTAGACCAATCACACTGCTGGATATGTCCTCTCAGCTCTGCCTCTGTAAACCAAAGGCTTTGGTCACACAGACAGCGGCTGCATGTGAGTGCTGTCTGCTCCACTTTGCCCCGGGGCAGTACAAGGTAAACCCAGTTTAACAGCACAGTGCAGGCAAGTGCAAATCTGAGCCCCAGGCAGCACTCAATCTTATGTACTACTTAATAAGGGCACATTTGAGCGGTGTAAACCCAAACATGTCATCATTTTCACTATAGACCCTTCCAGGACAGACGTGTTTAGAACAACTGCACACACAGCCTGGTGCTTATAAGAACATTCTGTACCATTCATTTTAATAGGACAGAAAAATAAAAATACATATTCTGACATTTGTAGACAGCGCAGACAAACGGTGGTTGTTTATATGTTTGTTACATTTGCCAATGAGTACTATGAGTCAATATCAAACTTAAATTTTCTATAGTTGACTAACTGAAGTAGGATTTGTGGAGCTTAATGAAATAAAACTAATAATTTACTGTCAAACTGTTGTGGCCTGCTATATTTTTGGTGCATTATTGTCCAGCATAGCGTTAGATTTAAAGATGCATTACAACTTTTCTGGTGGAGGCTCCTCCATCTAGTATTCTCCATGAGGATGTTATAGCGGTTGTCAGTCACCAAAACAACCCTGCTTTTTCATAGTTTGTGATGTTTAGAGGCTAATGCTAACTCTCCCATTGAAAATGCATTAGAGCAGGGGTGCCCAAAGTGGAGCCCACAGGTCCTCCAGGGGATCTACTTTGACTCGGGAGGGTGTGATGAGACGCAGCAAAAGAAAATTCAATTCTGTCAATTGGACAAAAGCTTTAGAGTGAAGAGGTTTGGCTGCTCATCTAAGAGGCTTCTTCAGTTCTGGTTTGTAAGACACATTTATTTTTATTCAATTTCACAATGAAAAGGGAGCCCATAGCAGTCTAACCCCTAAAAACACAATAATTAAAAGATAATTTAATCATAAATGACTTTTTACATGAAAAAGATTGGCCCGCTAATATACATTCATTTTGGCCAGCCAAGGAAAAAAGTCTGCACCACCTCTGGACTGGTACCAACCTTTAGAATGCAGCCATTCTCTTTACAAAACTGGAAGGGTCTATACACTGGAGGGTCTATACAAGTGAAATACAAGTACAAAATGCCATTGTAGAAGAGTCTACGTCACAGATCAGGCAGGTAGTCAAACACACACAGTATTACACATGTGGCAGGCTAGAGGTGTGCACAGGAGAGGAGTGTTGACAACAGGCTGTCCTCATGTTCTCTATGTCCTCCCAGCGTGTGTCCTGAGCTCCGGCTGCTGTCCCCTCTGTGTGTCCCACGTCCACCTCCGCTCAGTTTCTTAAAAGGGGGTTGGTCGTCAGGGGCTGTAAAGAGGAGGAGTGTGCTGAGCCTCCTGCAGCAGACACGGGCGCGAGCACACACGAGCACACACTGAGACATTACACAGTGTGGAGGGGACAACCACATGTTTAACAGGCCATAGGGTTGTCAAAAGTATTAAAAATCAGATACTAATCGATACTAAAACTAATATCCAAACTAGATACTCATTTGAACAAGTAACAATGCTAAAAAAGACAACTGAGGGATTACACAGATATTAGGCCACATGTTAAAATAAAACAAAGTTCTATTATTTAATGTTGAAAATCACAGTCTATTGTCTAAATAAAGCTTTAATCGTCATCGTGGTATGCGAATTGGTACTGAGTATCGAGTCTATTCCTTTGTATCAAAATCAAAACACTAATAGTCCAGTGAAAGCACAGGAAGAGGTTTAGGCTTAAAGGTACTTCAAATAGTGTGAAGTAGTGGAGTGAAATAAAAACATTAATTAAGCGTTTCATTGTCTGATAATCAGGGAGGGTGCGTTTGCAGGCTAATCTGGCTCACACCACATTGATATGTGTAGCACTCTGAGGTTCTACACACTTAAAAGCTCTAGCTGAAAGCGATCAGGATAATGCAGAACGTCACGACTAATATTTGTATCTGATTGGTCGAAACGCCACAACAGGAGAATAAGCCGAAAAATCTAATTTCTGTTACATCCAGTTGAGAGAAAAGCACAGACATCTTTCCTGTCCACACATGAATGCTTACCTCCTGCACGTTTTTCACAAACTAAACAGTCTGTATTGACACTAAAATAGGCTGAAGTATGTCTGTCGCCGTCGCCATGTTTGTTTTGGTTCATTTGGGTGCTATGGTAAGTGAGAATTAACTTGAGAAAAGTATAGTATAGACTAACATGGAGGAAAGGGTGATGTAGGTGGGGATGAAAGGCAGGCTCTTTGTAGTGGCATGTACCCCGCGGTCACAAGGGGTGAGGGCCTTTAATGCTGCATGCGGCTTTAATTCTGATTACGATTTATGACCTAATTCTGACTAGTTTGCTGGGATAGTATCTGTGGTACATATTTATCATAGTTTTACATTAGTTTAGTGGCAGTTTGTGGAAAGAAAGTTGAGCAGAAAAGTACAAAAATACAGGAAGTATTTTTTGTTAGTCTATAGAAAAAGAAAACTTCAATTCTGTCCAACTAAGTTAGTTGACAGAAGCAAATTTTTCTTTTACTATGGATCATACCTGGACGACTGAGGGATTACACATTTTATTTGTCTAATCATAATTGTACGGTTTAAAGAAGTTTTGGCCCTTGTTTACATTGTGGTTGCTAGGTAACATTTATGGAATTACATCTACATATGCCATGTCTGCTGCCTGTGTCCAAGTAAAATTATAAACTTTACCAAAATTCAAAAACTAGAAAAGAATAAGAAAGACTTAAACATAATGATGTTAAGAATGTTTTAGTGAAATGAGCAGTCTAACCTGTCATATGCACTTTACCATGCCCCCCAGCCCCTTCGACCACCCATCATGCAGACGACAGCACCCATGGACACTAAAGGTGTGTGTGTGTGTGTGTGTGTGTGCGTGTGTGTGTCCTTGCATGTGTGTCTGGCTCTTACCATGATGGTGGTGACCACCACAGTTCGATTCTCCATGCCCGACGTGTCGTTGGGCAGCAGAGGAGAATCCTGGATCAGCACCAGTTTGTCCGAGTCGCTCCAGTAGCCAATCTGCAGCACAGTCACACTTTAATCTTCTGTACACAACATTTACACCTGCTGCCTTTCACTTCATGTGTGCATGGGATTTTACTCGCGTTCACAGTCATACTTTTAGATGGAGGGCAGGGGTCTGTATAACTCTATGGGAGATTCACTGTTTTTGAAAGAAATATCCAAACATAAATGTTGAATGTTATCATTATTTGTTTGGGATTGACTCCACAAACTTGCCATATTAATCTTGTGGCTCAAAGTCCTTTCACGTCATTGTAAATGATAGGATATGTGGATAGACCCAGTAATTACACATACTGTAACAATAAACCACATCTTTAAGATTTCTAAATTCTGACCTCCAGCTTAATGTTCCTAAGGACACTAGAATGCTGTGACGTCATGTGAACCCAATTTATGTAATGGTAAATGCTAAGAAGGTGTGTAACAGTCAGAAATGCAACAACTTGAATTGAAACTATGATTTTGAAATGCAACAACGTGAATTGAAACTATGATTTTTCTGCTGTTTTAAGATGTATTTCTGCACAGGAGGTACATGAGGTAATAGTCCTAACTATTCAAATGAGAATTAATGGAGGATTTTAGCATAATATTTTTTGCATACTTACACAATGTGAATCAAAGTAAAAATGCTCACACATTGTTACACAGATAGGGTGACCAAATTTTCAAAGTCAAAAACTGGGACACAGCTGAATTGGGGTGTTTCATAATAATAAAATTTTGAAAACAGTATAATTAAGAATATTATTATGCACTCAGACCATTCATGACTTATTCACATATCTTGTTGTGCGTCAGTTTAATCAAGTACAATTAAGTACATGTTTTTGTGTTCTGGTCATGTTCAAGCATGTTTTTATTTTGGCTCAATAAATGACAATATATTCCTCTCTTTACTTTTCACGGGTATCAAATTGGTCAAAAATAGGGACACCTGGGACATTTCTTGTATAAAACTGGGACAAATCACTGGTTTTGGATAAATCTGCTGGGACAGGGGACACAGGGCACAAAACTGGGACTGTCCTCAGTAAATAGGGACATCTGGTCACCCTATCCACAAGTTAACTGGTTTTAAAATGCTAGGCTTGTGTGTAACAGCCGCACTGAAAAAAGAGACAAAATAACTTTAAGATATGTATATTTTTACGTAATCAGTGATGTATTGTCCTTTTCACCTGCAACGTCTCACCTTAAATCCATACATGTGTTACTGCCTTACACTCCACTTAAATCTAAAATGGATGTTGTGATTCCTCCACGCTGCAGATAACCTGGTGACCCCCCCCGACCCCTCTACATTATCTCATATCAGACATGGCCTGAGAGCCGCGGGGGTACAAAGCCCGCTGACATATGCACTCTGCCCCTGCGGAGTGTCCAGTATCCGGGGGCCTTGGGAAAGGGGGCCAAAGCCAAAGCTGTGTCAGAGTGATGTATGAGTGGAGGAGCGAGCCAGAGCTCCGACACCCACCATACGAGGGTGTAAGTCAGACAGAGAGGACACAAGCAGAGGCCCGGCTGGCTCCAGACACAGGGTCAGGGAGGGGCGGACACTGGGCTATCCAACTTATTCCAGAAGTTGCTGTGGGCGCAGCCATCATCATTCAAGTTGTATTATTTTGCATGGGGCTGCCGACCTAGACAGCAAATCTTCTATATGGACTACAAAGCAGTTTTAAAGCCGCCCAAATTCTCCATTGAAATGAACTCTACAAAGGAAGCGTGGTTTACTAGCATTTAGAGGCAAAGCAGGGCGGGTGGAATAAGGTCAATAACTCCAGGGGGTAGGAGGGCAGTTGCAATTCCTAAATGAAGGGTGAAGGTATAAAAAGCTTGTGCTTTCATTGGCTGAAACTTCTTAAGTACGGATGGCAAACCAGGAGCGATTGGTCGATAGCTCCAGCAACAATGTCACCATTCATTTCCGACGCAGGCTGGAGCAGGAGGAGACTAGGGGAAGTGGCAAGGAGAGTGGCACGATCCAGGTGACCTGAGATGAACTAAATTCAACTTCTATGCTAATACAGAGCGATATCACCAAGGCAACAGCCAATCAGTGAACAGCTTTGGACACACACCATAAGGTCTGTCACAGTAACACATTTTAAAGCATAATATATAAAGAAAGAAATGATAGACAATAAACAACATTACTGAAACTAATTAGGCCACTGACACCATAGCCCCAAACAGGAGCAATACACATGAACTGCAATAAATACATGGCTTGAAAAGTAAATTTTAGGCTTAAGTTATAAGTTTGTATCTATAATGAGTCATAGAAGTTATTTATTCAGTCCTTATGTTATTCTTGAACAAAGGGTCAAGAGCAGTGAATACCTTAACGCTCCTAATTACCCTCGCCTGGGGTTAAAACCATGAAGGATGACGTGGCTAGAAGCAGGAGCTGTGACTGTTCTGCCAGTAAAAGCCAGGAGTATCTGTGAATTGTGATTGGCTGATACATTTTAAGAGCTGGTTGTCGGGCTGAGTGAGAACTGTGATTGGTCAATATCTCCAAACTGTGGGAGCGTAGGGGTAAAGGTATTGGTGAGCTTTGATTGGTTTGTGTCGATAGTAAACCATGAGGAAAGACCCAGACCTAAAGCGTGGATGGCAAGTCTGGAGCTAGTGTTAAAATTGGCAGATTGCTCCTGTGTTTCAGTGACAAACCTGGCGTGTGAGCTGTGATTGGTCGATACTTCCTGAGGGCGGGGTCACTGGTGATGGGGGAGGGTGTGCTGTGTCCTTATGTTATTCTTGAACAAAGGGTCAAGAGCAGTGGACAGCTTTAGAAAGACACTTGACAAAACTCGCTCCTAATTACCCTTTCCTGGGGTTAAAACCATGAAGGATGACCCGACTGGAAGCGGGAGCTGTGATTGGTCGATCTTGAGTCTGTAAGAAGCCAATAAAAGCCAGGAGTATCTGTGAGTTGTGTTCGGCCGATATATGTTGAGAACTCGTTGTCGGGACGAGTGACAACTGTGATTGGTCAATATCTTCTAACTAAGTATTGGTGAGCTTTGATTGGTTTCTACCTTCTGTACTGATCATGAACCATGAGGAGAGACTGTGATTGGTCGATACTTCGTGACTGGAACATGACAAGTCAGGAGCAAGTCTTACGATTGGTTGATTCCTTCTGAGTTTCTATGACAGACCAGGCATGTGAGCTGTGATTGGTCGATACTTCCTGAGGGGGCTGTATCCTTATGTTATTCTTGAATGAAGGGTCAAGAACAGAACTTTAGACAGACACTTGACAAAGCTGATTGTCGGGCCGAGCTGTGATTGGTCAATCCTTCCTGACTGTGGGACATAGGGGTAAAATTATTGGTGAGCTTTGATTGGTTTGTGTTGATGAAGGAGGAAAGTCTGATTGGCCGAGGCTTCCCGACTGAGACGTAAAGTGCAGGTGGCACGGTCGATTCCTCCCGTGTTCCCATGACGAACCGGACGCGTGAACTGTGATTGGTCGATCTTTCCTGAGGACGGGGTCGCTAGTGATGGAGGAGAGTGATGGAGGAGGGTGCTGTGTCCCTGAAAGACCCCGACGTTCGGAGGGAGGCGGACCAGAGCAGACTGATGGATGGGCCTTCCTCTCCTCCTCTGCACTCCATCACATGCTCTGGCTCTTGGTTGGACATTATGAATTATGATAGATTACAACAATATGGATCCAACTGAACAAACTTGAGACAGTCTAAAAACGCTGGGAATAAATAAACAAGTCATTTTTAGAATAACAGCTAGCTTTTCTCAATACAGAATGGTATCGATTAACAGAATGGAATTGTCTTCTGTGTAAAATCTGCTAACTCTGTGGTTTAGAAAACAAACATCTTCTAAAACACACAGGATTCTTGTATTAGATTAGCACTTCAGATTTCAATTGTATTTAAAATGTTCTGTGTAAACTCAATCTTGACATAAAAAAAAAAAAAAAAAAAAAAATAGAATGCAAATCATATCCCAATTGCAATATTAACTTTCAACAGCCCTACATTTTGTTAAATTAAAGCTGGGGTACCTGATTTTCACACCACAGGTATGTATTTAAATCTGTTTAACTTGTCTGTAGCTCTCAAAAACCCTTTAGCACATTGTTAATATCCACATGCATTCATTTTCAGGCACATGAACAGTTTTAGAACAGCTTTTTTCAGACGCTGAAGTGTAACTGGGCTGGACAGCCAAGCACAGCCAATCAGAGCGCTGTTTTCGTTGTAGCGTTGCAACTCACGAATATTTTATTAATGGACTAGTCAAACGATTATTTCTATTGAACATTTTAAATACATTATGTGATTGAAGGCTGAAACATAGAGAATATTTATGAATATAGTGTATTATTGATGAAATTTGGAAATTATTTATTCTTTCAAAAAAAAAAAAAGATTTAATAATGTCACTGTCTTTGTTATAAATGTGTATGTTTTAGTCTGTATAGTCCGAACAACGATTATCAAAATACAACTATGATTATTTTTCTATAGTCGACTAGTTGCGATTAGTCAGTTAATCGTTGCAGCCCATGTTGATGAGAAATAAAAGTACTTTATTATTATTAGCTGCAGACAGCACACAGCGGTCACATATTTTGTCATAAGTGCTGCTTTTACAATGTAATGTACTCATTTACAAATTGTCAGGTATCCCAGCTTTAACTACACTTACACAGAAGGAGCGTGCAGTGTGCGTATGGGGGAGGCCTTACCCGCCGCGGGCCGTTGCTCTTAAGCTCAAACACATCCATGGTGTAGTTGACCCGTCGGCCGTAGTGGTCAAACTGGACATTACCTGTAAGTCCTTGTAGCTGCACCTGTTCTCACACACACACACACACACATACATAATAGTACAAATATCAAGAAAGTCTATCAACAACGACAATTGGCTCTGTGCACAACAGCACCTAGCTACCTTAAAACATGTATTTTTCTGATAATCTAAGATGAAATAAAATGTCAAACTAAGTATAAAGCAGTATTCTCAAGTAAAAGTACAGTTACATGGCTAAAAATGTACTCAATTACAACCACATGTACTGCTGCCCAAATTGTAAATAAGTAAAAAATACACATGAAAAATGCTACTAGTATTACTAGTACTAGTTACAAGTACAGTTTTAGAAGCTTTTCAGATCACGCTTTGATAGAAAAGTGTCAAGTGAATTTAGTCAATCTGCTTATTCTATGAGCTTTGGCCAGTCAGAGCAGGAGATGCAGTGCTGTTGTGTGGGTTTGTGGGTATAGAAAGGAGCAGAGACAGAGATGGATCAGGAACTCAATAACGTCAGTACTCAATAACGTTTATGATTTAAAATGTAACTAGGGTAGACTTATACTCAATTACAAGCACAAAAACGGATTTAAAAATCTACTCAAAAAAGTACAATTTCCCCAAATATGTACTCAATTACAGTAAAGTTAGTATTTATATTTGTAATTAGTTTCTTTCCACCCCTGGTATCAAGGGTATCTGACCTGCTTGAGTGTCCTCTCCATGTCCATGCCTTGGTTCCAAGGGGCAGCGGGGTTGGCCAGGCAGTCCCCAGCGTTCCCTCGTCTGGAGATGTCCACTTTCTGTCTGCGCAGGGCTCGGAATGCTTCGGCCATAACCATGACGCCGTCGTATGTCAGGGCTGAAGTGTACTGTGAGCAAGGACAGACAGACACTGTTTAAACTGATGAGCAAGCACAACAAGGGAGTTAATGCTTCGTACAAAAGCCCTGGGTTTAAAAGTTAAAGTTATTTTACTTTCTTGCTGGGCACGGTCAGCAGATATAACATACGTAGAGGTAATCCCATAACTGTTACCTAGCAATCATGATGTTAACAAGGGCCAAAACTTGCACAATATTGCACAATAGTTATTATCTGAGAAATAAAAAATATATGACAGAAAAATGTCTTCTTTGGGCATAAATTGTCCCTGCATTCTGGCTCTGTGCACAATGCTGAGCAGCTAGCTCACTGTTAGCGTCGCCACTTCCTGTGCAATTATATCTATGGAGTTTTTTGTTTTTATGAAGTCCAAAAATGAATAAACACTTAAAGATAAGGTAGTGGACAACGAGTTGTGGGTGGATGTCACTGACATGTTAAAGACTTTATGTTAAAGACTTTACAGATGAGGTAAGCACGTCTGTGGTTAAAGGTATGTGTTTTTGTCTCGGGCTGTATCTGAATGTCCACTCTAGTCCTTACCCTGTCATTCATTGCGCACCCCGCGCTCTTTAGAGGACGATATAGTGCACTCATTCACAGAACAATTCAGACACACAGCTCAATACATTCGGGTCATGTGACTCTGGGTCTGGGTGAAAAAAAGTCTGCTAAACTCTGATAAAACTTGATTTCTGTAATAAATAATAATCAAATTCAACGGGCACACAAGTATTTATGGACGAATAATAACCATACAAGTTTTTTACAGAACAGACTGGATTGTTCAACTTTTTGTCTGAGATGTGGAACAGCTCAAGCTAAGGTAAGTAGCTAAGACTAGCAACTTTATACAGCAACAGTTTATTTAATTGCATCTTATTCATTATTACAGGTCAACAGTGCGATAAAGCAGCGCTTCTATCTGCTTTCATTCAGTCATGTTGTGTCCAATTAAAGACCAGCCGCTGCTGTTTTTCTGACTCTCACAATGCATTGTGGTCTATATTGACTGGTCTAGTCACCATCACTGGACATTCCAACACCACTAAAAATGGTGTGACCCCTAAATAGTGCCCTGAGTAGGGAATAGTGTGGACATTTGGACACAACCTTGATGTTAATGCTAATGCTAATTTTAAATATTAAAATAATACCACAAACTGAAAAAAGTGCAGCCTTTACTTTAAATTTGAATTGGATGTTTGCTTTATATTTTGTAATAAAAGTTAGCATTAGCTTGGAGACGCAGTGAGCTAGCTAGTGCGCTGCTGTGCACAGAGCCTATTACAGGCTGATTTAGAGGAATATCCATGGCCAGCCCTCCTGCCGTGTGCTGCATGAGAGCTCGTTGTTTTGGCAGTGCACTGGGAGGAGCGTCATTCCCTTAAACTCATCTCCTCCGTCTTTAACCTGAGCAGTCTCCTTTGGGTGCCTCTCAGTCCCAAACGTGACCTCCGGAGCAGCACAAACTTAATTGTGTGACTGCGGCTGAGTGTTAAATTAAATCAGAAACGCAATTAGCAACTCACAAAGGTGGTAGTTATTTAGCTAAGTTAATGTCCTCTGTAGAGAACACAATAATATCTCTATGGGGTCCTATTATGTATAAAAACTGCTGACTTTGGTGTTTATGTTTACACAGATACCAAAAAACTGATTATTATCTGATATATATAAATGATTGTACTGTGTCCAATTCACCAGTTAAAGGCCTTGTAGCCAATTTCTTTGAGCAAAATGTGTCTTGCCCCAGTACAGATATATTGTATAAGCAGCTTTTGAGTGCTGTCAAAGTGTCAAAGTGTTTTATTGTCCAATAATCAGGAAGGGCACAATTAGCATGCTAGTTGCTGTTAGGTTTACCATGACTACAAAACTCCACTTTGCCTCTGAAAGTTCTGAAAAGTGCTTTTAAACTGAATAATTAGGATGCTTTGAATGCATAAGGTAAGTGAGGAATAACTCTGGACCACTGCAAACAACTGAAAATGAACTAGTTCTGTTTTTTTTACACTTTTTAAGACAGGTACAGCGCCTCTAAGAGGTTACTGAGCCTGGTTCAATTCTTAATAAACAATTTGCTCATTTTCTTCATTTTTTTCATGCCTTATTAAGGCTAATGACTGTGTATTTTTCTTAAAGCAGTACCATTCATTCAATAAATAGCAGATTCGAAACAAAAAAACTATGTCAGTACTACATCATCTGATATCTATTCATATTGTGATACTAAGGAACAGACTTGATACCCAATACTGATTCTGATACCACAATGATAATTAAAAACACTTTCTTGACAGTAGAATGTGATTAAATCATAGTACTTTCTTTTATATTACCATGTGGCCTTATATCTGTGTAATCCCTCAGTCGTCCAGGTTGGTTCCATAGTGGTCCATGGACGTATACTAGTCTATGTGGTCTTATACTTGTTCTGAAACAGCTAAAGATCATTCTAAAGCTATTCAGGAAAGGTTCATTTCTGTCCTGTGAATGTGAATATTAGTTTTAGTATTGATTAGTATCTGATTTTCAATACTTTTCACAACCCTACCTCTAACATACAGCTCATACTTCACTTATTTTTCCCTCTCTTCCTCTCTCCTCTGAGTCCAGTGAAACAGAAGATTTGGCTGCAGGGGAGGGGGGCAGGAGATGACCACAGTGTCGTTCTTAAGTAGGTCACCCTGTCACATGGTCACGACGTGGCTCTGCTCTCATCATGTGTGAGTGTGAGGAAATATGATGGACATGTCAGCTTCACTGACTGCATGCAACACTGTTTACTGAGCAGCGTCCGCTTCACATAAGACTCATGATGATGACTAGATGTAAAGTGCACGCGACAGCTTACACTCATGAAACTCACACTCCCTCAACATGATTATCATTATTATATATCTTTTACTTCCTGGTTGGGCATGGCAGGACATACGATATACTAGGCCTTAAATATGGAGTTGTATATATGCATGCACGTATGTATAGGATCAACTGAGATGCCTCACCCTCCTCCTGCTCCTCTCCGGCAAACCACAGCTCACCTCAACTACACCTCGAATTACCCAGAAGCCCTTTTTATACAAGCCTATCCCGGCAACACTGTCTGTCTCCACTCTCTCGACCCCTCCCTCCCTCCCACCCCGTGTCTCTTGTTCATCTTTCAGCCCGAAGACCTCACCATCTACAGAGAGGGCGGCCCCCATCCTGAGTCTCTCCCCAGCCTCCACATCTTTTCATATCATCAATAAATATCTTTCTCGTATACCATGGTTGTGACGTGATCCTTGCTAGTATCCTGAGTCTGTACCCAGCTTCCACATTTATTCATATTATCAAGAAATATCTTTATCATATTCCATTGTTGTGGCGTGGTCCTTGCTAGTGATGATTCATTTACTTTTTTGAGGACAACATAATAATTCAAGTAGTTGAAATGCATTCATCTCTAATGGTCAGTGATCAGGCTGTTCTTTTTTTTAATGGAGAGGTCTACATCTAGGGGATGGGTACCGGAGCCTTGTTTCATAACAGCACTGGTGCCAAGTCTTAACGGCCCCCTGGATCAATAATCCAGCTCAGTGCTGAGGAGGTTTGGAGCAGATGGAAGACTTGAGGACATTTCTACCTTTTTTAATTTTAAATAGCAATTATCGTCTCATTCATGTTCAGGAAAATAACATAAGAAAAAAAATGTTATTAAAAATCTTATTGATCAAGATGAGGAAAAAATTGTGATTCATATTTTTTGTCACATTGCCCAGCCCTGTTCTCATCCATCATCAACTATAGTACTACTACTGACGCCAAACTTTATCTGTAAATGGATGCTGGTTCAGTCCTGGTTTAGTCCTGGTTTAGTCCCAGTTTAGTCCCAGTTTAGTCCTGGTTTAGTCCTGGTTTAGTCCTGGTTTAATCCCGGTTTAGTCCCGGTTAAATCCTGGTTTAGCCCTTTGAATTTGAATCTTTTGCTGATGTGAGGTTACGCAGAAAAGTTATCTGAGCGAGTACCTTGGGCGGGGTGTCTGAGCCGGGGTACTCCCTCTGGTCCAGCTTGTTCCAGCGCTGCATGAGCTTGATGACCATGGGGTTACTGAAGTCCACCAACTGGAAGCCCGTCACGTTAGCTCCTCCATGCATGAAGCGCTCAAGGTTTATGTCCTTAAAACCCTGCAGATATATTCACAAAAAAGAAAAAAATAAATAAATATGTATAAAAATATTCTAATGACATTGGGTCTCAAAAGGTTATTAGGTTAAAAATAAATAAATATGTATAAAAATATTCTAATGACATTGGGTCTCAAAAGGTTATTAGGTTAAAAATAAATAAATAATAAATAAATATCAAGTACTGAGTCTTAGTATTCAAATTTCAGGCTACATTCACACTGCACTGTCTTGAGGCTCATTTCAAATTTTATGTGACTCAAACAGCCCTGAAATGACCTGACACAGACTATATCATTTAAATATATATTAATGAGAACAATTTGTAAATGTATAATGTATATTTTATCTCTGACACACTTTTTTTCCCCAAATATTATTAAACTTCTCATTTCACTGCAAAAAATCAGAGTCGACCTCATCTTAAGCTTCATTTTGATATTTACAGCTGGACATGCCAATAAGCAATTTCAAGTCTAATTTAAAAAAAAAACAAAACAAAAAAACAAAACACGCACACAACCCCAGTCGACACTTTAGAATGCTCTGTCATCAAAATGTGTACAATTCCACAATGGAGGCGACTGGAGGCGAGTGAAGTAGACCCGGATATTATGTTTTCAATGATTAACTGACATCAGATCTATATGGTCTATGTAACAAAAATATACAACCATTTCAACATGTATTTGAGCTTCACCAAAAAGTAACTTATGGTAAAGTATGTAATAAATCTGTACATAAAATAAATGAATAAATAAACATTTTGTGGGATCATAATTTATGTAGTATTGGTCAGGTAAATTCTAAAAAATCAGGATTAGGCATTCATCATAAATTCTAATTGTCTTTCATAATCACCAATTAAACAAACAATGTAAAACCAAGCTCTGATATCACTTGTGTATCTGCCAAAACCTTATTAAAAGGAACAGAATGCAAGATTTTGATTTTAAATTTCATAAACTTGACTTATCTTTGTGTCCCCAAATGCACGGAAGACTATAGCAAATGACTCCTTTGGGTTGCCGGTTTCAGTGCTGAAATCCAGTTGGTTTAAGCCTAAAAGGACTCCCTCTGATCTGAATGGTCACTACCTAAACTCCAGCACCTACAGCCAATCATTAATCAGTGCTAGTGCAGCCTCTGCAGCTCAGTGTGTGAATTCTGGAGGTTCTGAGCTTTCACATGAGGCCTGTCCATATACTGAGAATGAGAAAAACTTGTGTTCTATGTGTTCTCCATACACAGGTTAAGGCAATAAAGCCAGGTTCAGGTGTGATTGTAGTGGCTTAAAACAGAGTGCAGGTTAATTTTTCACATTTTCTGATATCTTGGGGCTAATCCCAGTTTCCCCATTGAAATCACATTATGTTCACTTTCGCCTCCGGAATTCAGTCAGTTTACTAACTTTTAAAGGGGCCTAAAACATACCACTACTGCTACTACTACATACTACTCACCAGGTTGGCCATGATGTAGTGGTATCCTTTGACATGTTTCCCCACACTGACGATCTGTGGAGCAGAGAGAGAGAGAGAGAGAGAAGGAGAAGAGAGGGGAGAGAGAGAGAGAGAGAGAGAGAGAGGGAGAGAGAGAGCGAGGGAGAGAGAGGGAGGGGAGAAGAGAGAAAGAGGGAGAGGAGAGGAGAGAGAGAGGGGGGGAGGGGGAGGAGAGGGGCGAGAAAGAGGGAGGGGAGAAGAGAGAAAGAGGGAGAGGAGAGGAGAGAGAGAGGGGGGGAGGGGGATGAGAGGAGCGAGAAAGAGATAGAGAGGGAGAGGGGAGAGAGAGGGAGAGGAGAGAGGCAGGAGGAGAGTGAGAGATAGAAAGGTAGGGGAGAGGAGAGAGAGGGGAGAGAGGGGAGAGGGAGAGAGATGGACACAGGTTAACCAAGTGTACCCAGCTGTATGACGCACGGGGCAGCGCGCAACATCACCCGTCCAAACACATGAGAGCCTCGTCACCACCACAAACGATTCACACGCACGCAGACAGGGGGCGGCGTGGAGTGACGCACAGCACAAGTGAAGGCTGACATCTGTGGAGATAATAGGTGAGGAGATGGGAGCTGAGGGAGCGGAGGGCCCTGGACTCATCTATGGTATTAATAGTTTGGGTCCATGTGACATCACAACATTCTAGAATCCCTATAGTTTAAATCTGAGCTGGACGACAGACCAGGACAGGCTCTGTGCACAGTAGCACGCTAGCTAGCTCACTGTGCCTCAAAGCTAACAGTCGCTTTGATTAAAATCGGAAAACATAAAATAAACAACCTCTTAAAATTCAAATTATTATTATATTCAGTTTGTGGTGTTGTTTGTGGTGGTGATTTGTTATGCCTCAAAATTAGCATTAGCATTAGCATTGAGACACAAACATCTCTCTTTCTAAGCACAGATGTGTGCTTTGGTGAAGTATTCATTTTATTTGTGTTGTGTTTAACATCGTCATTGACATCCACCCACAGCTCCCTGTCCACTGCCTGATTTTTTAATATTTATTCATTTTAGGGTGACTCTGCAAAAATCCCATAGAGATACAATTCGACAAGAAGTTGTGATTCTAACAGTGAGGTTGCCAGGTGCTGTTTTGCACAGAGCCTATTTTATGGTGGATTTTCTGTTTTTATCAAAAACATGTCTGCATGTGTCATCCATGCATATTTGAGATCTCTCAGGGGCACTATTCAAACCCTTCTTACGGTTAGAAGTACGAGTCTGTACAAGGCTCAGCCCTCAAGCCTACGTCATCCATGCTCCCGCACGGCCATTTTTTATTAAGTATACAAGAGCAGGATACAAAACTGCACTACAACTTGACAAACCTGATGAGATGTGTAGTAGTTTCATTAGCAGGATACACACTGATTGTGTTGTGATAGAAGTGTGAAGGGGGAGTTACTTAACACGGAGAGCAAAGGGAGGATAAGGTCAATGTTCACCTATATATATATAGCGCTTTTCCATCTTCAAGGCATTAAAAGCACTTTACAGCAATGCACACAGACACTGGAGGCAAGGTGGGTTAAGTGTCTTGGCCATGGAATCGCACCACCTGACAACTGAGGGATTTTTTTTTATGACGAGAGCAGGATTTGAACCGCCAACCTTCAGATCAGTGGACGAACACTCACACAAATAAGCAGATTTAAATAATTTTAAATTTGCTAAGTTTGGAAAATTATATTTATCAAGAATTGTCGATGGTTGTAAGAAAAATGTTTCTTTTCTACGATTTTCAGTCCTCTGTAACACTTCAATTGGTCCAATAACAGAAAGAATTGTGTCTTTCTGTTACTGGAGGGACTACAAGGAAATGTCTATAATCATTAAAGAGGGGGTATTATGCAAAGGGGGGGAATGCTGTTCCCTCATCAAAAACATGCCTGAAGAGGTTTTATATGTCATTTTATATGCATGTTTGCGTAATCTAGCGATCTCTCTTGCACCCTTCTTATGGTTAGCAGTACAATTCTGTCCAAAACTCAGCCCACAAGCCTATGTCACCCATGCTCCCACACGACCATTTTTCATAAATATACAAAAGTAGGATACCAAAAAACATTCCTCGACTACTTCACAAACCTGATGCGAAAAGTGGAAGGGGGACTCAGAGCATCAAAAATACATTGTCTTGGCATTTTCAAAAGGTAACAGGGTGATCTAAATATGTTATGTATTAGCAGTTAATACCCCATAGTGTGTAATATCCCTTCTTTATGTGATAAGTCAGCTCCACCAAACAAATAGCCGGTGCTTGTGCGTTGAAAAGAGCCCATATGCTCTGTGGACAGCAATGTGGCAGATCACAGTGGAGGCTACTGAATTATTGAGCAGTTGTCTGACACAGGTGAACCAGAGGAGGGACTGAGACTCCAGCACACGCTAATGAGCACCTGATTACAGACATACACTGCAGTCCTTTACTAGACACATCTGTTCCAGAGGAATCAGCCATGGAAGGTCTCTTCACAGTGCCTATCAAGCTGCACGGTATAGCATAGGGTATGTTACACTTCTATGGGGTAATAACTGCTAACACATAACATATTTAGATCACCATGTTACCTTTTATTGTTTTGAAAATGCTACATTGGCCGAAAAGTTTCACTTTGGTTTTTTATTCTCTGCACCTCCCCTCCTTTTACTCTCCGCGTAAAGTAACTCCCCCTTCAGAGCTATATCACAACACAATCAGTGTGCATCCTGCTATTGAAACTACTGCACATCGCATCAAGTTTGTCAAGTTGTAGTGCACAGTTTTGTATCCTGCTCTTGTATACTTAATGAAAAATGCCCGTGCCCCTGAGAGATCACTAGATTACACAAACATGCATGGATGGCACATGCAGGCATGTTTTTGATGAGGGAACAATGTCATGACATGGTAGAAAGCTTTTTCTTTAAAAGTATTATCACAGTCGCATCCAACAAAAAGTTAATATGACTCTACTTAACCAACGTGTCCAGAGGGAACCCACCCAGAGATGGGATAAACATGCAAGCTCCAGGAATTCAACCCCAAATCTTGCTTTGAGGCAAAAGTGCTTGCCACTCCTCTACTTTTTCCTAAGTTTTCAAAATATTATGATTCTCTTTTGACAGTGTACATGAGATTGGACAAAATATGAATAAATCTGGGAAATGCTATACCATAGAACCACGTCTCCACATCATAAATCCTGCACTGCTAACCTGCAACATTCAGCCTTTCAGAACAGAAGGTTAATATGGACATCATCTACAGCTGCTCCAGGCGTTTAGGGGCTCTTCAACACTGGCCGACGTCATATAATCTCTATTAGAAAGTCATTGACACAGACACATTGCATGGACTGTAGAGGGGAGAGCACAGGGGGCACAGCACATGTGTACTCACTCCACAGGGATATTCTTCAGCTCCCAGACAGAGTGCTCCTCACACCAAGGTACCATGACATTTCATATGGGCTTTACATTTGATGGTGGTAAAGCACTAAAACGGTGACATTCAACAAAATTTTCTCGAGGGACAGATTTTTCAAAGGGCCATTTCTTCTGGGCCAGAGGTACACACCCCGCCACACAATTTGGAGTCGCATAAAATATCCCCAACACTAGATCTGTTTCAATAATGATAATGTAACAACTGCTAAATTATATATTTGTGAAAAAATAAAATACAAAAGGCTTCACCAACATTGCTTTGAAAAATTGCCAATCCAGTACTGAACCAGTATTAAACCAGGTCAAGACTAGTTCCAACTGGGTCTGAACCAGGACTAAATAATCTAGTCAACAAGAGAAAATATTTCAATACTTGGAATGTGGGCTGTGGGCTGGATTAGATGGATTTGGATAATATATGAGGTTTTGATAGTGTGTGAGGAGTTTACATGTTTCACCTCGATGCTCCACTTTCCCCCATCTCCCTAACACATATATAGAGAAGGCATGGAAGCTGAAAGGCTAGAAATCTCACTTGGGTCCTGGTTTGACAGTTGATATTCTGTTACCTAAATAGAGGCTATGTACTGACATAATTCTATTCGAAAATGCCCATCAACAATCCAACTGAGTGGTCCCGAGTGGCAGAGCTATGGACAGCACAACACACAAAATGTGTTTCTTTGCTTTTTTTGACCAAATTTTTGTCCATGAAGCTTTTTTTTTTAGCTGAAATTATCTTTACATGGCAAAATGGAAACTGAAAGTAGATTCTCTGTTGCTGCTGTGGCTGTGCAGCGCTTAGCTAGTTTGTTAGCTAACGACAGAGACAGATAAAGGACACTTCAACTTGCCCCACAATAATTAATCTCCTCAACACACAGACTCAGATTTTATTTAAGGAGAGAAGGTTTCAGTTCAACTGTGTCTGATCCAAAGTCTGTATCAGTGATACATGTGTGTGGATTCTGCAGTGTCCCTACTGTTTAAAGAAGAAGCGGTTTGGATGAGCAGCGAAACGTCTTCACTCTTACAAATTTTTGTCCCGTTGCCAGATTTAACTTTTAGCTTTTACTAAGGATCAGACCTGGACGACTAAGAGATTACATAGACAGTCATCCCTGTTGTTTAGCTGTTAACTGGTTTCTACTGTTGACTTGATTTTCTTGTTTTAGATGTTTAGGTACAAACTAAATATTTAGCAGAGTTGTAGACGTTTATATTTTTTATTAAATTGTAGCAGCTCTTTTACATTTTAGATGTGTTTTGATGTGAGCTGCATAACCTCTACAGAGTCTTTGTGCTTTGATGCGCCTACTTAAACTGTAATAGTGCTTTGATTGTGATCTATTGATACTTTGCAGCTGATGCTAATTGGAGGTACTGCGCTGTCTGAAGCTCTGTTATTCAAGTTAGACTTTAATCTGAGCTTTGTTTTAACACAATCTGACCATAAAGAACTGATATAGCTGGAACTACAGCAGAGGAGCTGACTTGTGCTGTTAAACAAGTCCCTCTCAGATAAAATTACAGTCACAAGTTAGCTAACATTAGCCAACAGTTTCCAGTTAGTCACTCTCACCTTTTTTGTTGAAACTCAAACTTCTAAACACGACCACTCGCTCGTATTGATCATAGGCTCCTGAAAATGTGCTGTTTAAATCTATTTTGTATTGTTTCTTGCGTTTCTTGAATCTTAATCATTTTTGGTAGTTACTGTGTCATCATGGTAACTGCTGAACATTCCGCCATAGGCATACAAGAAGAACACCCCCAGCGTGATGTCACTGCAAACTATCAATAGTACAGCTCTAGTCTTGAGTGTGTGGGGCTGACCTGCTCCAGCATGTTCTGCAGCCGCTCCGCCTCCAGGTCCATCACAAACTTCTTCTCCTGCCGTCGGTCCAGGTCCTCCAGCAGGCGGCGATAGTTGGCGTCATTGAAGTTCTCCACACAGATGGCACTGACCTGCCAGTTGTTCTGCCCGGCCTTCTCCATGATGGCCTGCAGGATGGCGTACCCTGTAGAGCCACAACACACTGTTACTCACTTACTCAAAGGACATTTTTGGACCATGAACACTAAGCACGTACCAATATTCAAACCTTATAATACAATTACGGATGGGTTGATATAGATTTATTGAGCTGATAATGATATCTGCTTTTGCAATAACCGATATTTGCCGATACTGATATTTAGCTTTGAAAATCCATAGCAAGGGCCACAAATTTATCTTAAGCTGAAGTATAGATCACAAATTAATGTTTCACTTCTTTAGAAAAAATAATAACAAAATAATAAAGTATTTATATGGAATATAAAATAATTTGTTACATGTTTGTGTAACATACAACCATATAAAGCTCTTTTATTTCCTCATGAGTCTGTTCAAAGAGACATATTTAGTGAGTCACAGCCTTATATTGAATATCAAGTCCGTTGAACTACCTTAGGGTGTGAACTGTCACATATATTTAACATGAATGTTCAGGCCGCTGATGGGTGATCTCACACCTATTAGCATACTCTGACTACCCCTACTGTTTTCTTAATTTTGTTACCCATTTACCCATTAGGTCAATGGACTTTTCTGTTTTCACCTACCCCCTATCCCTGCCTACATCTCTGTACTTACTGCAATTATTCAAATATAATTAGGCTCGGGGTCAAACATGTCGAGCGAAAAATGGTGTTAGCCATTTTTTAACAATAAAAACACTTAAAAGAAGCTTGCTACAGTGAAAGGCACTATGAAGAGGAATTTTGCAGTTTTGAACAGGAAGTCAGTGGACCTGTCATAAAGACATTTAGATAATTACTGTGGTTTACAATTATGAAAATGTAAAATAATATAGAACATGTTACTAATTAGAAGAAACATAAAATATTTTAATGTTGTCTGCATTGAAACAGAGTAAAGGATCATTTTCAATGTAAAACATCCATCTATTTTCTTCCACTATCTGGGGCCAGGTCACGGAGGCAACTTCCTCTAACTCTTTTGAGGGTATCCTGAGGCGTTCTCCGGCCAGCCCAGAAACATAGTCCCTTCAGAGTGTCCTGAGTTTTTCCAAGGGCCTCCTCCCGGTGGGACATGCCCGGAACACCTTTCCAGGGAGGCATCCAGGAGACATTCTCTGGAACAGATGCCCAAGCCACCTCAGCTAGCTCCTCTCAATGTAGAAGAGCAGCAGCTCTACTCTGAGCTCCTCCTGTGTGACTGAGCTCCTCACCCTATGTCTAAGGGAGTGTCCAGCCACCCTGCAGAGGAAAGAACATCAACCGCTTGTATTCACGATCTGCCATTTTAGTCACATATTGTAACAGTCCATAACATTACTATAAAACTTTGCTATATAAAAGCTTGTCTTCCCGCTTTTCAGTCGCTGAATCTTCTCCAAAATGATTAAGTCAGCTAAAATCGCTTTATTTTTATATACTGCCCTGCTTTAGTGCTCCAAAATGCCTGCCAAATCCTAAAAGCGCTGTGATTTGTGTCCCAGAACTGAGCAGAAGTGGTTCTTAGAGGAGCCTGGCGTGACTAAACAGTGCAGCTTGGCAAAGACCAGTGCTTTGTGAATATGACGGAAGATTGAAGCACCACACTCAGGGGGAGCCGTGTGATGGTGGCCCAAACGCAGAGAGCTGTGTGGGGCAGCAGGAGCAGAGACAGACAGTTTTTCTAATTAATACTTGTTTGGTGAAATAGTACTTGTGGTAAATAGCAAAGAAAATTCAATTGTGTAACTGGACAAAAATTTTAGAGTGAAGAGGTGTTGACACATATATGAGGCTTCTTCAGTTCTGGTCAGATTGCTGGTGAACACTGCCTTATATCTATTTGAAGGGAGGAGTTAACTACACTGAAACTAACACACCTACTTGTTTACAGTATCTGGTTGTTAGCTAAGTCTATAGAACTACACTAAGTGTGAACTTTCCCTGAGTCATATTTTGCATAATCGTTCAGGTCCCTAATGGGTGCTCTCACACCTGTTAGCATACTGACTATCACTATTGTTTTCCTTGTTTTGATTTGTATTTCTGAAGATGGAGTTGTAAATGGGTGATAAATGGTGTCTAAGCCCCCCATTCCTGTAAAAAGATGGATTGTCTTTCCTAACAAAAATAGCCTCTTTAACTCCCCTCTCAAACAATTTATTTTCTTTGGCTACTCCTTTGAAGGTAGTGAGGTACAGATCTGTACCTCACTACCTTCAAAGGAGTGGTTCGTGGCCTTGAGATGGACATGTACAAAATGGCATCATGTGTTGAACCCGCAGCTGTCTCCTGGGTGAGCTGTCAGTGGTGCGTACTTTAACATTGACACAGTTTGGGACAACACTGATTACTGCAGTGTGACACATGTGGACACGATGGTACATGTTGACTCACCGCTTACACAAACTCTGCCCGGTCCAGCTCTACAAAGCCATCTCAGGCCTTCATGTCGCTTCAGAAAATCACAATTCTCTCTTCTCTTCTCTCACAATATTCATTCAAAAAGTGATGGTAAAGTAATGGTGCTCTTTTGAAATTGGATAAGATCTCGTGTCACAAGATCTCACGAGACAATATTGCCAAAATTGTGCAAACATGTGGAATTTTAGAAAAAGGGTCAAGGGCTGGTGAGTGGCAACAAAAATATGAAATAAAATAAATGCAAAACTGTGACGCCAAAATTGTTAACTAAATCTCACAAATGATAAATTATGTCAAAATCTCATCTTATCTCGTTCTCCTGGACTCACAAAATGCACCTAATTGAGCTATTTATTTATTCATGCTGTTTTAGGGTTAATAGTTTAAATATTACAACTTATCGGGATATTTTTTGGTGCCAATATATACTTTTTTGTTATCATGACAGGTCTAATCAGATACTAATCGATACTAAAACTAATATTGAAACTAGATACTCATTTGAGCAAGTATCAGTACTAAAAAGTCACATTCATTAGGACAGAAATGAACCTTTCCTGAATAGCTAAGACCTCATAGACTAATTTACGCCCATGGACCACTGCGGACGACACAGATATAAGGCCATATGTTAATATAAAAGAAAGTATTACCATTTGAGTATTGTGACAGCACTAACTAGGATGATTACACATGAATAACAATAGGCTGTTAGCAGGCCCGGCCCTTGCTTTCAGGGGGCCCTAAGCTAAATTTGTCTCAGGGGCCCCCAGCAGTGGATGTACCGTGGCTCAGCTATTGGTGATTCACATTTGACACATTTGTGCCAAAAGTCAAACGTTGTACTCAGTTAATAGTACACTTCAAAATAATATTGGCTACTCACACAGAAGTAAAAAGTAGTGCATCAACCAAAACTTTTCCTCATAAAAGTATGGTGTCAGAACACTATTACAATTTAATTTAGTTACTCAAGTAAATGTAGCCTACTAGAGTAACTGAGTACTATCCACCTCTGACAAAAAATGACTAACTGTGGTCACTATATTATATAGGCTGCTGTAAACACACTAGCCCTGTTTCCAGTAAAACTTTACATATTATATTATTTTCAGTATAAACATATGGGTTCTTGGGGGCTCTCTGATGGCCTCGGGGCCCTAAGATGCTGCTTAGTCTGCTTATAGGCTGGGCTGGCCCTGGCCTTTAGTTATGATTTTAAAAATAACTATACATTTTCTTCTTTTTGTCCAAAATGGGCCTTTTGCTACCAGCCGTCCCTGCTCTGTCCCCTCCTTCCTCCCCGGTCTCACCTGGAGGGGCTAATGAAACCATAGCATGAGCTCTGAGTGCAACTGGAGGAGCAGTGGCAGATGTCCCCCTAAACGTCCCTCCTGGTGGCCCTCATAAGCTGGCCCCGGTCCCTTTGCTCCCAATTAGTGGATTAACCTGTGCACCGTGCTGCCCATTAGAGCCTGGTGGAGAGCCAGGGGGGAGGAGGGGGAGCGTGCTGGGGTGTGCTCTGCGACTCCTCCTTACAGCATGCCCCGCTCCTCCACATGGCTTTGAACCACAGCCTTTCATAAATCATTTAAAGGTGATATATTCTACTGTCAGTCTAATAACATACCTGAGGAGTATTTTCATTTTTAATAAAGCACGGTGTAACTTTTCTTACAGAGCAGCTTTAGTGACAGACTGATCCACCCTCGCTGTGTGAAGGAGAGGTTCTGCAGGTCTTTCCTTCCTGCTGCTGTCAGTTTGTACAAAGAACAGTGCTAGCCCTGTACATGTGTCATCCACCTGTAGTAATCACGTGCAGTACTGTAGCAGAAGCTCAATCAGCTGCATAATACATTCAGGTCACTTTACCGTAGGACAGGGGTGGGACGGTATGAAATTTCAAAAACGAGATACATCTTATGTTCAAAAGTGTATATTGCTCCGAGGTTATGCCCTTGGTGTGCGGAGCTTTGGTGAAACACAGATCAATAATCCTAAGAAAGACATATGGACTTAAATATGATTAAATATATGATTAAATAAAATATTATTGGAACTATCCTGTAGATTTGATATGTAGTTTAACCAAATATTATTAAATTATAGAATTAAATGAGTTCTGTTGGCAATTTAAGCCAGTAATGTGCTTCTGCTCGTCAATTACCTGCGTGGTTTATTACTTAATTGCAGGATATTTAAGTGCTGTTCATGTCCGTGTCATTCATCCTCTGAGCTGTTTGGACAAAGTTTGACAAATGAGAACGTGCAGAAGAGAGCAGAGAAAACGACGATGTGAGGTGCCACTCTCAAACACATCTCTGACAGAGCCATGAGCTTTTTATTTTCACTTTCAGCACGCAGCGATTTAGCGTCAAAGAGCGCATTTTCTCAGCAAATAAGACACAACAGGTTTCGCAGACGCTTGGTTCTTATTATACATATACTTAGTACACACATAAAATTAGTGCTGTTTAAATCTCCAGCGTGTACATACCTGTGCAAGTAAACAAGTGAAGTCCGTGTGTTCTGTGGGTGCAGTGGAAAACCATTTGACACAGCCTGAGCGTGCGTCTCCTTTCTGTACCGTAGATCTCTGATATACGGACACCATCTGCTCTAACTTTTATTATGCTTTTAACATAAAGGCTAGTGAATTAGCTCTTAGCTCCGAGCATGTTTACGAGAGTGCATGAATGCTCCGTGTTGTGGTCCGCTTCGGTAGAGTGCGAGGTAAGGACGTGGGGTAAGGACCACATCAAGAGTGAGTTTTAACCAAGAGTATAAGGGGCTTAAACAACGCTGCTGTGAGGAGCTGTCAGCGGACTTGTTTCTTTTATTAAGTTGTTTTAGATGAATATTGCGATTTAAAATGTGCAAATTATAAAATAATGATCCACGGGCGTCATAGATTATAACTACATAGCAGACACAAGTACAATAGGTCTTCTTTAATGTGAGGCCCTGGAAATACACCAGTAGATAATAAACATCAGTCCTTTTTAAACCCTGATTACAGGCTCACGCAGAGCAGAGATGTGAGGCCATCAGCCCCATTGTCCAGAGCTCAGACAGAGCACACACACACATTGTGTTTCCATGCTATTTGGGGACGTTACAGTGAGTTCCATTCCTATCCTGAAGACCGATCCATTGCCAAACCTTAACCCAAACCCCAACCTTAACCTCTTTTAACCCTTATTTGAACTTTAAACCATATTGCTGATGTAATAGCTTCACTTCCGTCAGTCAACCCCAGGGCAGCTGTGCCTATTGACCTTATTCTGGAAGTTGCCGTGGGCGCTGCTATCGTCATTCGGGTTGCATTATTTGCATGGGGCTGTCGATCTTGACAGCAAATAAGTTCTATAGGGACTACAGAGCCATTTTAAAGCCTCCAGAGAATCGGGGGAGTGTTGACTTGTTGGTGCACATGAACACTGAACATTTTACACAAATGAACCTACTTTATATTAGATTTTAGTTGCGAAACTTTTAAAAAATTCTCTATTGTGTTACGGCCCTAGGCCTTAAGTGCACATGAACACTGAACATTTTACACAAATGAACCTACTTTATATTAGATTTTAGTTGCGAAACTTTTAAAAAATTCTCTATTGTGTTACGGCCCTAGGCCTTAAGTTCTTTTCTTTGTTCATATGTGTCTATTTTGTGTGTGTCCCTGAGTCTGTCCCCTGTCTCCCATGAAATCCTGGCTGCGTGGGCCCTTGCGGATAATTGGAGGACGGTTTCCCAGCCTGGCCAATCCTGGGGCCCACCTGTAGCCGCCTCCCCCCCATTTAAGAAGATTCAGGACACCTGTTCGGGGCTGCTGCCCTGCATGTGGCCAGTATGCCATCTTTGTGTCTCTTTTGTCATGTCACTTCATGTGGAAGTGACTTTGTGTGTTGAGACACTCGACTGTCAGTACTGACTCTGTTTGTACGTCAAGATTTTGGTTTTAGTTTTAGTTCACTTTACCTTTGTTTTTGTTTAAACCTTGCAAGGTACCTTTTGTTTCAATATTTTATACCCTGTTTGTTACGTCAAGATTTGTTATGTCACTGTAAAACTTGTGTTTTAGTTCACTTTACCTTTGTTTTTGTTTAAACCTTGCAAGGTACCTTTTGTTTCAATATTTTATACCTCTTTTGTTTAGTTTAAACTTAACAACCCTTTTCATTAAATTACTTCTTACTTTACCGTTTTTCTATCCTGTTTTTTTGTTACTTCCCTGACCCCACACAAGATGGGTCGTAACAAATGAAATGAATGGGATTCCCACTTAACCAGAAGTGCCACCACAAAAAAGCGCACTTTAGTTGCATTTAGCATTATGCATTATTATTTATAAAACTTGCACTATTGTACTGCAGGTGGGTTTGAGTCGGCACAAGAATATTTCCAGATGTGCTATTGGCTGATAGCAGAGGATACATCACACATTGCGATAGATGTAAGCTGTTTTCGGCTCAAAAGGTGTCAGAGAAAAGTTGCCAATTAACCAAAAAAGTGCAAGAAATAAGAGTAGTGACAAATATTTATTTTTCCTCATAAATGTAGACCATGTCAGCAGAAAAGGGGCTCTCCCTCACTGGAGATCTATCAACTGCACCAACAAGGCTGCTGGCCCACTGTTTACTGCCCAGTTTAGCAGCTCTATTTGAGATATGGTTGTGGGCGAAGTTTAGGTGTTTAGTCCCACTTTAAGATAATTAACTACGATTATTGGCTGCACATTAAAAGCATATAAAAACTCTCCACATTTCAGTCTGTGTAATCCCTCAGACATCCAGGTCTGATCCATAGTAAAAGTCAAAAGTAAAATCTGTCAACTGGACAAAAAGTTGTTGGAGTCTCCACATTTCTGTACAATTCATTGCACAGAAAACATATGAAAACATTTATTTATCTGGATTTCCATGATTTTCTGAAATGATCTGTGACTATATATCTTTTCAATGCTTTTCAATGTCTCTTTCATTCTGGTGGCCTATCCTACCCCACAGACAGTTAACCCCTTATAATCCTCAGATGAGTGTAATTGGAGCCGTGCTGTCCCATATGTGTGGTGCTGCTCTGTGTTCAGCCTGGTGTCATTAGGCCCAGAGCCAGAGAAGAGCAGGAGAACATCAGATAGTGGAGCTTTGCCCTGTGCTGAGAGCCCTGTCCAGTCAGGCATGTCCCAGCCTGATAAGAACACTCCACTGCCCAGAGCCCCCACAATCACCCAACAACTCTCAATGAAAAGCTCTATGGTCTCTCCTTCACAGGCAAAGACCAAACCAAAACATATCTCACATCAGTGATTTGTTGTCCAGACAAGACCTAGGACAGGGGTCAGCAAACACTGTCTAAAGAGCCACATGCGGTTCTTTAAAGCCTCCAGTGGTGCGGCTCTTTGCACTTTGGTTGAGAAAAAAAAGTTATCTATGAGGCTGTGTTATTTATTAAGTTAGCACTTTACAGTGTTTGTAGCACCAAAGGGTGTTTTATTTATCTAGTGCAGAAACTGTAGGGCTGAGGTAATAAAACAGTGTCCAATGTTTAAAGTAATTCAAAAGTATTTTTTTTTTATTATTGTTATAATGATATTCTAGTCTGTGCCAATCCCCTGGTCATTTTTCAAAGAAAGTCCAAGGTTTATAAGAACAGAGATATATTGTAGGTTGCTGAGTTCTAAATATTACACATAAAATGCACCAGAATGCAGAAATGACATATCATTTGCTCAAAAGTCTCCTGGGGAAGAACCCCCCAGATCCCACAACCACACGTGCAAGTTTGTCTTGTCAGTTGTATTAAAATAATACTTTCATTTGGTATGGAACGGGCCAAGGCGACTGTTTTGCTGTTCAAAGTTGCAGACCCCTGACCTAGAACGTCTGCTCCATGCATTTATTTCATCAGGAAGCGACAACTGATACAAAATCCTGCAGCCAGAGTTGTCACCAAAACTACAAAACATAGGGATTAAGGTCCTTTTATGGCCCGATATGACCTTCTCTGTATTAGTCACACAGTGCAACATCCTTAAGCATTTGCCTGGTGACCACTTAAATTTGGAGTGTGTCACAGTAACAAGCAGAGCCCAGAGGAGCATGTGAATAATGATGTGACTCAACTCCTCAGGACTGGACACTACCCCCTCACACTCATTACATTTAAATGCAGAGAGAACTGCGAGTGCCCTAAACAACCAAATTCAAATCATCTTTGCCCCAAAACCCATCAGACCGCTCTTATCCCAGTCTACAGCAGGTCAAAGAACCTAATAGGTGCGAATGGGCGGCTACGAGATGTTCAGGTGCGTCTAGTCATTTAGCATTAGCACTAAAACTTTGCAGCTATAATTACTAATAAAAACAGCTATTAAACATATATCCACACATTTGGCCAACATAGATAAGCAACATCTCATTTACGTTGAGCATTCAATTTTTAGACATGCTACAAACTGCGTTACTCACAAGTTATTTGCTCTTCCCAGCACAAATATTGAAGCTCAGATAATTTTCATTTTCACTTTAACATAGTTGACCAAAACAAAACAAGTTGGCAGAGAGGCTGTAGTTTGTCATCACTGCTGATCTAAAGCGAGTGACTTAACGTCTGAACACATGTCTAATATTTTCCTGGCAGTTTCTTACCTTGTGCAGTTGAATGCCTCTCCTAGTCTGTGCCTAATGCAAATCGGACTGCACTGTTACATGCAGCAGTTATCCAAGAACGTATCGGCTTCTCCATGTGTTATTGGGATCCTTGTAATTTGATTCACAACACCAAGCAATGCATTTTGAAAAATCTGTTTAAATTGGACTTAGCCACATAACTGACCTACTTCAGTACAAACAGGATTTTCAAAAGGCATGTAAACCCAAGGACAACAATTGAGGTTACTACGTGATTCGAATCTCCCAGTTTCCAGTGACACATCTGGAGAAGCTGATATAGAAGCTGCAGGTAACAGCGCAGTCCGGTCACACTATGAGCAGAGAAGGAAAAGCGGTCAACTGCACAGGGTAAGAAACAGCTATGAAAATATTAGACATGTGTTTGGACGTGTACTCACTTGTTTCAGATCAGCAGCGATGACAAATACAGTCCCTAGCACATGTTGTTTCATTGTTTTTGTACACCTTGTTAAAGTGAAAGTAAAAACTACCTGAGCTTCATTGTGTGTATTTGTGCTTAGCATGTCTGAAAATCAAATGCTCAGCCTAAATGAGATTTCATTTATCTATGGTGCCGAGTGTGGTTATATGTATGATAGATTGTTTTATTGGTAATTATAGCTGCAAAGGTTTAGTGCAACAGCGATCATAAACTTGTACCATAAACTTTCATTCTGGGACTGTAACAATGATTGTGTGGTGGGTGGTTCGATTGGAGAGGCTGTTGGCGCGTATTGATAACCACGTTTTCATCACTCACATCCTCACTCAGCCCTACATCACTGTGGCTACTTTCATTATTGAGAAAAAGGCTGTATCACTGGTCTCAGCAGTGAGTCGAGATCAAGGTGTATTTATAAAGCATGTTTAATACTGTCACAACTGCCCCAAAGTGTAGCACAAATTTAAAATCACTAATTACGAAAAAATATAATAACAACAATGATAAAATGCAATAAATAGAACTGTGTGCGAAAACAAGGAGGTAAAAACAACAGTGCTCAGCTTGTGTCCAACGCCAGTGCAAAAAGCTGAGTTCTTAATAGTTCAATGTTTGAAGCCGATCGAATGCTTAAAGGGAGGCTATTGCGCAGTTGGGGTCCAGTGACCACAAATGCCCTGTCCTCCTGGTCTTGAGTGGGAACAATTTAAAAGCAGCTGGTCACATGATCTCAGGGCTCTTTTAGGCGCATACAGACAGCAGGTCAGACAAATATACAGGTGCCAGACCATTTAACGCATTAAAAACAAGCAATGCGATTTTGAACAGAACTCTAAAAAGTACTAGAAGCAAATGCAGAGACTACAGCACTGTATTATGCCAGTCAGGAGGCACAGTTTTTTACATAGGGACATGTACTGGAAGATGGAAGGCCTAGAGAGCGATTTATATCAATGGCCTAGTCATTTTTACCAAACATAACAACTTCGGTTTAATTTTATTTAAAGATTTAAAGAGGGTGTATTATGCAAAATTGACTTTTTGGAGCTTTCTACCATTGTTCTCTCATCCAAAACATGTTTGACAAGGTTTTAGATGACATCCATGCATGTCTGGGTAATTTTGCGATCTCTCCCAGACACTATTTGAACCCTCCTTACTGTTATATGTTGTTTTTGGTGGTAATAGCATTTTCAAAACAATACAAGGTAACATGGTGATCTAAATATGTTATGTGTAAGCAATTAATACCCCACAGAAGTAAAATACCCCCTCTTTAAAGAAAGAAAGCTGAGTGTGACTGTTTGAGAGGGTGCAGCCTTACCTCGGTCCGTGTCATAGAGGAAGACAAACTTGTTCCAGTCGTAGTGGTCGAGCAGGCTCAGCAGCGCCCCCCGGATGGAGGGCCGGAGCTGCAGGGTGAACTGGCTCTCTCCCTCTGTGGGGAAGCTGGCGGTGATGAGGGAGATGTGCAGGGCGCTGCAGAAGGACGTGAGCGTGTGCACTGAGCGCTTGTCGTACAGGCCGAAGATGGCGAAGACACCGCGGGAGTACTGCGAGCAGACTGCAGGGGGCGACACAGGACAGGAACACAGTTAGCACCGCACGCTCAACAGGAAGTTATTTTTACCATGACAACATTGATTAATTCAAATTAGGGCTGCACGATATTGGAAATGAGTGCGGTATGTGATGTGGCTGTTAAGTGCTATGATTAGGGATGCACTGATCCAATACTGATGTCCATATTACGGCTTTAAGTATCTGCCGATACCCGATATCAACTGATACCAGTGCAGAGACAGAAAATAGAATATACTTCCTTTAAACAGAATTAACTTAAGACAAAACTGATCCAAATGTCGAAGCTGCTATTTATCCCTCAAGTAACTACAGAACAGCTTGGTGTAAATAAAGGTTCACACATTATGAGACATTCTGGGTAGGGTATCGAAAATCAGATACTAATCAATACTAAAACTAGTATCGAAACTAGATACTCATTTCAAGTATCAATACTAAAAAAGTCACATTCACAGGACAGCAATGAACCTTTCCTGAATAGCTTTAGAATGATCTTGAGCTGTATCAGAACAAGTATAAGACACATAGTAGTAGTAGTACATAACTAGTATATGTATTACATTACTAGTTGTCTATAGTAAGAGTGTTTTTAATTATCATTGTAGCATCGAATCAGTATCGAGCCTATTCCTTAGAATCAAAATCAAGTTTGAAATTTTAGCATCGTGACCACTCTAATTTTGGGCAAACATCAATTAGTCAATAGTCTTATTATATAAATTTCTATGTCCAACGAGGATGTGGCTGAACCAATATTTGGAAGCCGATATCCGATCCAGTATATTTTTCTGGATCCGTGCTAATGCTCTATACCAGTATCAGCTCGGTGTATTCCTAACTATGATACTGATATAGCAAGGAATTATCAAAAGAAGGACAAAAAAGTGTATAAAATGAACACTAAATGAGGCTAATCCCATGAAACAAAGCGCTGTCCAAGCACCACCTGAAGGAGCTCGCACCACAGTTTGAGAAACACTGGTTTATGTAATAGACCACAATCAAACAGCAGAAGCAGCCAGTCATGTAGTCTGCTGCACACTAACAGCTAAAACTGACCAATCTGAAAGACTTGAGGAATACTATGACTTGAGAAACACTACAGTACAAACACGTATTGTCGTAACGAGGCACTGACGAGACAAATGCTTCTATTAGAGACCCCAATACATCATGAAGGACCATTATGCAAAGAACAATTACATCCACAATAAACCATATTTCTTCCCACAATATATTGCACTTTACAAGTAGCGTAAGACTAAAATAAATTGAATGTACAAATGTAATGGACTGTTAAGAGTATTGTTGTGATTAGCAAACTCATTTACAGGGTTAGCAGATTTGACACAGAATAAGACCGTAGGGACACGCAGGGAGGGCATCTGACAATATAATATAATATCTATAATCTTCTTTTAGAGGAAATTCACCCTAACATTTGCAGCCTTTGCACTTTGATAAATTCTTATTTCCATTTCACTGTGATCAAGAGCTAGAATAAATCAATATTTAAAATTATGCAAAATTTATTATTATTATTTTTTTTTTTTTAATCTTTCTACAGAAAAAGACATGCCTGAAGAGGTTTTAGATGTCATCCATGCACGTTTGAATATTTTTGCGAACTCTCCTGGGCGCTATTCGAACCCTCCTCACGGTTAGCTGTAAGATTCTGTCCAATGCTCAGCCCACAAGCCCACGTCACCCATGCTCCCACACGACAATTCTCCATAAATATAAATGCTCCCACAGACAATTCTCCATAAATATAAAAAATCAGGATACAAAACTACACAGCAACTTGACAAACCAGATGTGATGTGCAGTAGTTTCATTAGCAGGATGCAAGCTGATAGTATTGTGATAGTGCTCTGGAGGGGGTGTGACTTAATGCGGGGAACAAACAGAGGGGAGACTCAGAGTGTCAAAAAACTAAAGTGAAACTTATAAAATATGTTAACACGTTCTTTTTCCCTCTTTAATATATTAATTAAAACTAAAATTAGCATGTATTCTAAATTATAGCTTCTCCTTTGGGCAGTTATCAGTACTAGTGTAAAACAAGGAACAAAGATTATTTTATGTTGAAATAGGCTGTTCTATTACAATTACTATGGACTATAAAGTTGATAATGGAGATAAGAGGTCACTGTACAGAGCAGGTACATACATGTAACAATGTCAATTAACCAAAATGTGGTACCAGAATCCTATATTTGACAGTGTAACAGTAATATTACTTGAGTAACAGTTTTGGCTGCTCGTTCCACTGTTAGTTTGCCGATGCACTTCTTCAGTACTTCACGAAAATGTGAGTCATTGGTGAATCTCTCTGAGTTCAGATGGGCTTGATTGTCAGGTGGAGCAGATACAGACGGAGAATGCATGTCCCTAAACAAATATAGCTGCTCATGAGGAAAAACTAAAGGAAAGAAATATCACATGTCAGATTTCTGCACTAAACGTTTGATTTTGTTCTAAACGATAGGTGACCAATGAGCTCCTTCGTTTCACATGCGTCACTGAAATAAACAAAACCGACTGAACAATCATGTTTGATTCTGGCTTGAGATGATCCCTCTGTATAAAAAAACCCCCAAAAAATTATTTGAACATTTGTGTTTCTTGCAGTGCTCCTTCAGATATGATTTAGTTTGTCTCATTTTTGTGTCTATCCTTTGAAAATACCAGATTTTGTGCATTGTTTAATATTTTGTCCTTCCAATTACATCAACTTCAAATTGTAAATCTGATGTTACGTAGAGACAGTTACTCTTACAATTACTCTTGAACAACTACTTTGTACTTCTACTTGAGTAATATTATATTGAAGTAACTGTACTGTACAATTTTTTACTACTTCACCTACCTCTGTCAAAATCAGTATTGAGTAGTTTTTTCTTCGTACTGCTGTTCGTTTTTAAAACACTTTCATCAAATCAGGCCTCCAAACCTGCACCGCAGAATAGACCCATGCGACCTAACCACTAACCTCCTCACATCTGAATGACAATTGATTGGTGTCTGAAAGTGGCTTGGTGCCGTTGCCGGGATAACACAACGTGCCATTATCCGCTGATTAGCATTTTGAGTCCATTCAGGGCAGAGCCGGTAAGCGTGCATCACAAGCACACCGCGCCTCTGCTTTTCCCGCTTTCATCTATCTGCAGGCTGCTCCGGTGCTCATTTAATCACTGCCGTATCCTTCCACCGCCGCGTGCTTTTCATTCTGCCAGGGTATATAGTGCCATTAACAAAACAGACAAAACCCAGATCAAAACAACCATCTCTAATGCGATTGGTGACGACGAAAAGGGGAGCTTGTTATAGTGTGCTCTGGCTGCGTCTACAATGTAAAACTGCACGAGAAATCTTGAATGAATTCAGATTGTGTTTTTTTTCTTCAGCAAAGCTCCAGTAAAGACTACAATAAAATAAAGAATTCCATATTAGGTTTCATAAATCACTAAAGGGCACTAACTGCATTTAAATTTGTTTAAAACAGCAAAACAAACATCTTATGGGGTGGGGGGTATGCTCCATTGTTAAAAGGCTCTACATTAACTTTTTAAGTGAGCACCCACATTGACGACCTTAGCTCCTCCAACCAAAAATGTCTGGCGCCATCCCTGGTCTGGGGTAGTGTTGTCACTAAAATTTCAAACTCAATTTCAATATTAAGGAATAGAAGGAGCTGCAGATGTCCTGCTGGTGAAATGTAAAAAGAGCATGTCTGAGTAAACTGTCAGAGTGGATGTGTGTGAGCAGTGGCACCACAGTCAGCGGCGGACATGTTACTACTGTGCCTGGGCCAAGTCAAACAGCACTGCTGCTGCTGGGGGAGTCTGCTAGCCTCAGGACATGGAGGAGTTTGACTGGGCGTGGTGCATGCTAGTGACTGGTCCTTATGTTTCTTTATGCTACAGTTGGCTCATACAGAAAGGACTGTGATACTTAAAGCGAATAAGAAAATAAATATAACTAAGGGTTAGTGAAAAGAGAAATAATCATGTTAGCCTCAAGGGCAGCCAACAAGAGAGATCAGGTTGCAATCCCGGCAAAAGCAAACATTAGCCTGCGTTCAGTCTCACTCGGCTATTGCTCAACATTAGTAACTGCACCAGTTTGTAGCATTCTTCTGACCCCGTTTGAAACATGTTTTCAAATAAAATCAGTAAAATGAATGCTCATTATAACACTAAATGTAAATATAATGCAGCCACTGTCTGTGAGTCGATTGAGAAAATAGCGGAGGGATACATGTTTGTGATGAGGCTGCTGCACTATTTACTTACATACAGTAAACCCCATAGTCTGTGCCTATAGGCATAGGGGCCTAGAGGTCAGTGATGTTTTAAAAAGGTTAATTTACCATTTATTGATAGAATAGGACCAAAATGTTATTATTTTTGTTATTAATCAAATAGACCTGATCCATAGCAAACTTTTACAGTGATGTCCAAATTATCATACATTACCAGTAGGCAAGTATAGACAATAACACGCTAAAATAAATTTGCAATGTCTAAAATAAAATATAACACAACAAAAATAGAGTTTCAGGCACTTTAGAAGTATTATTTATGCAAACCTGAGGTTTGATCACAAGCAAACACTGCTGCTCAGACTGTTCAACACCATGGCACAGACAGCTCCATCACCTGTGGCTTATATGAACCACATCATCTGTATTAAAGCATGAAACACCACATAAAGAGCACACACAGGACTTCCACTTCAGAACTTAACCTAACATTAAACCATGTGGCACTTTCTGTGTTATTCATCTTTCCCATAGAGCCCTAGTCTTTCCCTGTTTCCCATAGAGCCATGGTCTTTCCCTGTTTTCTCCCTGAGTTGTTGAGTTGGTCCTCTGTTTAGCATTGTGGCACCCAGATTCTTCCACATATTCAATCCATAGAACAACATATCCAACTGCTTTGGTAACTTGTGTTTTCCCTTTCAGTTTCAGCTTAATTAAAGACAAGATCGCGATACATGTTCAACTAAAAGCGGCATTAACTGTTTTGAGGAGCACACTTCAGAACACAGGCTCACAGCTCCTTACGTATACTCTCACGAGGCCATTTTCTACCGATCCTCGGTCAGTTTTTCAGTCTAACCGGAGAAATCAGGTGTACTGTGATTGCAGAGGGTCAATCTGACTCCAGATCAGACACAGCACAGCAGAATGGAAATACATCATTAAACAAGACTTTCTCTGGTGCTCGGAAATTATCGTACATTTGGGCCTTTTTGGAATTATTGACCGAACACCATACAGAGGTCAAAATGATCATACAAATATGATAAAAAATGATGGTACATCTGGTGGTGTCTAAATATGTCTAAATATAATGTAGCGTATAACATGAATATGTATGATGAAGGCCAAATGAATGCATGTGTGAGTATGTGACTATAAGAACAGAGCCTTTCTTCTGAGGTGCTCCACTGAGCAGTCCTTTCTCCTCAGGCACAATCAACATGGATTATTCTGGAGCAGAGTGTGCACACACAGACACACACACTCCTGTGCAGACGTGTGTGTGTGTGGAGTGGAGCCAGCCCTCCTGAGGACACACTCTGTCCACTCAACCAAGAAACAGTCCAGAGGTCAGAAAATACACAGGGCCATGATGTGTCCTCAGGGGACGGGCTGACACATGCACTCTTATACATGCACACTCTCACATGCACACTCTCAGGTGCACACTTACAAATGTGCACTCTCACATTCACACTCACACATGCACACTTACACGTGCACACTCTCATGTGCACACTTACAAATGTGCACTCTCACGTGCACTCACACATGCACACTTACACATGCACTTACAAATGTGCACTCACACATGCACACTCTCGTGCACACTCTAGTGCACACTCACACATGCACACTCTCGTGCACACTCACACATGCACACTCTCACGTGCACACTTACAAATGTGCACTCTTACGTGCACACTCTCACGTGCACACGCTCATGTGCACTTACAAATATGTACTCTCGTGCACACTCACACATGCGCACTCTCACATGCGCACTGACACAGTCACTATTACACAAGCACTCTCTCTCGTGCGCACTCACACATGCATTCTTACACAGGCACACTCTCACATGCACACTCACACATTAACACTCACACATGCACTCTTACACAGGCACCCTCTCACGTGCACACTTACACATGCACACTCACACATGCTCTCTTACACAGGCACACCCTCACGTATACACACATGCCCTCTTACAGAGGCACACTCTCACGTGCACACTCACACATAGGCACACTCACACACGCACTCTTAAATATGCACACTCACAAGTGCACTCTTATATGTGCACTCTTACATGCGCACTCTTACATGTGCACTCTTACACGCGCACACTCACATTTTCATTTGTGAGTGTAGTTTGGGTCAGATACATAAGATATAAGTAAGAGATAAGTAAAAGTTTTGAAAGCTTTTGCCACTCCCCCTTTTTAGTCGACTAATCGATTGGGAGGACATCTTGACCAAGAAATTCTTTAGTTGACTACAGCCCTAATTATCGGGCCAGGCCTAACTCCATCTCTAACTATCAGGCTCTAAGCTCTGAAGTGTATCCCTTCTCTACACTCTCCATTTCCTCATTCATTCAGAGATGACCCAGAGCCGCTGTCATAGTGCTGGTTTTGGCGCTCTCGTGTTTCTCCCTCCCCTCTTGTTTTGTCTGCCCTTGTTTGGTTCCTGGGGTGATTGGCACATCTGCAACATATCCAGTATTCACCAGCAGCAGTATATAAGTATGGTTTCTTCTCCACATCTCTGATGAATACTTAGGCCTTTTTTGCTAATGAGGATTCTTCCAGTCCTTTTTACATCAGTTTTGATTAATAATTCTGTCTGTTTTTCTACAGTGTGCCAGCTTCACTTACATCTGCTCCATGGTCCTACTCCCTCCAGCAAAATTGTTAAAGAAGACCTATTGTGCTTGTGCCTGCTCTATAGTTATAATCTATGACACCCATGGATCATTATGTTATAATTTGTACATTTTAAATCGTCATATTGATCTAAAACGACTTAATAAAAGAAACTGATCCGCTGACTTCCACTTTAGAAAACCTGTGGTGCCCAATGGGAACTGACGTAGCTGTAAACGTCATCGCAACAAAGAGTCAGCACCTCTGATGGATAGCTCATGCTAGTGAGCAGTGGATTTTTGTTCATTTGTACCAAAATGACTATGCAGCGCAGCTGAATCCTGCGCGTATCACCGATTAAGAAAATAAAATTGGAGAATGAAGTAAGTACAGAGCAGCGGGAGTGCACCGGTGATGGTAAAAATGGGGGTTAATCGGCAATATGGCGTCTTGAAAATAAGCAATTAAAGATTGCTCATGCATGAATCACTCCAAATACAACTTCGGGTGAGTAAATGAGAAGGGGAAACAACTATAACATGGTTAAAAGCTCTAAAAAGTCGATTTTATATAATAGGTCTGCTTTAAATAAAAACTTGAATTATGCATTTTTCTCAGTCCACCTTTGGGTCCAACGCTGGTTCACCCCTGACAGCCGCTCCGCTCAGACAGGGGGCGGCGGCGAGCAGACTCTCTCCCTCTGACCCAGTGCTGGTGTGGGGACAGGCAGTGACCCTGAAAGGCCATCCGCTCTCACAGCTCAGCGCACAAGCAGGTCACACACACACATATGAGCGCACACACACGCACACACACTCCCAGAACGCCTGATCGATGGCAGAGTGACATAGTGACAAGTCTATCAACACTCAGGCGGGCTGCGCTATGACAAGCAGTTTGACATCAGATAAGATATGACACTAAGGATGTACAGTATGGGAACAAATATGATCGGGAATATTGTGGATTTGTGACATTTTATTCAAGTAATAAAAAAACTCAAATGCTGTTCATGGGGTGGT
The DNA here is from genome assembly GCA_000787095.1 of Periophthalmodon schlosseri. Lineage (NCBI taxonomy): Eukaryota > Metazoa > Chordata > Actinopteri > Gobiiformes > Gobiidae > Periophthalmodon > Periophthalmodon schlosseri. The sequence continues at coordinate 48,033 of JACM01010908.1, forward strand.
GTATAATGTCCTTGGATTACAGAGAGATTTGAAAGCGCTGTACTCGCCGAAAACAACGTATTAACATATTTTAGTGTCAGTTTAGTTTTTGGCGCTCTGTCTCCCCTCCCTTTGCTCCCCACGCTAAGTCACTACCCCTTCAGAGCGCTCTTTCAACACAAGTGAAGTTTGTGTGTGTTGTTTTGTATCATGTTTTTGTATATTTATGGAGAATTGTCATGTGGGAGCACGGATGACGTAGGCTTGAGGGCTGAGCATTGGACAGACTCTTACAGCTAACCGAGAGATCACTAAAATACGTAAACATGTAAAACCTCTTCAGGCATGTTTTCGATGAGGTAACAACTTTATAACATGATAGAACGCTCCAAAAAGTCAAAATTGCATCATACCCGCCCTCTCACTAAAGGTGCTCTATGTAACAGTCCATGGAAATGTTATTGCTTTGCCCAAAATCTTCCACAGTATTGCATTTAACTGTTGTTTTTGTATTTTATTGCTCAAAAATGCCTTTTAAAAACATGCACCTGTAACTGACCTGTAACTTGCCCTGGTGGTGTCATCTGCTTGTCTCCATGGAGTTTAATACCATATTGTGGAAAATACCAGGCAAAGCAAGAACATCTCCATAGAGAAAAGCAGGTGGCGCATCTTCTCATAGAAAGGTTACATAGTGCACTAGGGCTGAAGATTGTGGGGTTTTTTTTGTTGTTGTTTATTGTATTGCGATTGTGATCAGATTTGTGTAATTTATGTTTTAATAATAGGATTCTGTTCAAAGTTCACATTTTAAACACGTCCAGAAGAACTGACAAAAAGACAGAAATACGAACTGACTAATACAAGAATCATTTCAGAACATGTTTGTACAGATCTAAACTACAGGGTTAGCAGTTTTTCTGCAGAATAATACAGGAGATTTGGTTGTGGAGGAAAATATGGTCCTTCAAAAATTGCAGGCTTTGAGATTTACTAATTGTGTTTATTCAAATTGCAACTTCAGTTTTGCAGCCCTACAGTGCACCTTTTTTAAAAATACATATTGTGCTTGTGCCTGCTATCACTGTTATAGTTTGGACATTTCAAATCGCAATATTGATCTAAAACAACTTAATAAATGAGACGAGTCCACTGACGTCCACGTACGGGAGCTGACGTCACAACAAAGTGCCGCGTGCTGTCGGCCCCTCCTATGGATAGTTGCAGATCACACCAGTGAGCAGCAGTTGTTTTTTTTTTTCCATTTGTACCAAAATGACTACTACCACTATGACAATGCTAGACCCCCCCTCACCACAACCCCCACCACCACTCACCCCCTCACCAACCAACCACAGCCGGCTCTGACCCCTGCTCCGTCGATAGCTCAATACCAAACAGCGTGTATTTAACCATGTACTTTTACTTTAAACAAGCAATACAGCAGTGGTGGGATGGACTGACCAGAGGTGTGTAGTTCAAAATAATACTCAAGTAGAAGTACAAAGTAGCGGTCCTGGAAATTACTCAAGTAGTAAGTAACTTCAAGAGTAACTGTCTGGATGTTAAATCTGATGAAGTTAATGTAATTTGAAGGACTAAACATTAAATAAAAACAAAAACAAAATCCGGTATTTTCAAAGAATAAACACAAATCTGAAGGAGCGCTGCAAGAAACACAAATGTTCAGATCATTTCATATTGTCAACGTTTTTGTCACTTGTAGATTTACTCACAGTGGGAAGAGGCACCACAACTTTTACTCAAATAAAAGTACTGTTACTTCAATAAAAGTATTACTCAGTGTTCTCCCGTAGGAGCATTAAACCTGATGTTCTGGCATATTTTTCATCAAAGATTCATATTTGTCGTGATCTGACCTGTTACTTGGCTTAGTGGCACCACCTGCTTGTCTCCATGGAGATCGAAAAGCTATTCAGGAAAGATTCATTTCTGTCCTGTGGGACTTTTTTAGTATTGATACCTGCTCAAATGAGTATCTAGTTTCAATATATGTTTTAGTATAGATTAGTATCTGAGTTTTGATACTTTTGACCCACCCTAATTGTATGAAAAGAACGGACCCTCCACCAGAAAAGCTCTCGTAATGTATTTGTTCATTATTATTATTTCTATTTTTATTTTTGTCGCCAACTAAACATAAAAACATCAAACCAATATGGGTCTCTACCTGCGTTGTGATGTGATGAGGTAAAAGTATTTGGTAGCAGTAGTAGCAGTAGTAGCAGTAGTAGCAGTGGTGTAGCGGTCGATGAGGCTGGAGTTATTTATAGCTGTGGACTGGACTAATGACACAGAATGGAGGACTAATCAAAGCTGTTACCACGGACTGAGAGATAGACACACAAGAGACAAGTCACGTTAAATATAACAAAGAACATGGAGAACTCTTTTCAGATATTCTCAGACAATATGTGGCTTTCAACATACTATCTTTAGGAATAAAATGCCTCCTCCTCTCCATCCCTCTTCCTTTCTCACCCTCTCCATCTCTCCTCTTCATCCCTCTTTTCCTCCCTCTCTCCTCCTCCTCCTCTTCCTCTCTCCTCTCATCCCTCTCTTCCCCCCTCTGTCCTCTCTCCCCTCTTCTTTTCTCCTCCCTTTCTCTCCTTCTCTTCTTCTCCTCTTCCTCTCTTCTCCTTTCCCCCTCTCCTCTCCCTCGCTTCCTTTCTCCTCCTCTCCATCCCACTTCTTCCTCTCTCTCGTCTTGCTCTCCCCCTTTCTTCTCCTTCCTCTCTTCTCCTCCTCTCTGTCTCCTCCTCCTCTCCCCTCCCCCCTCCCTTTTCCTCTCCAGCTCTCCTCTATCTCCTTCTCCTCTCCTTCTCCCCTTTTCTCCTCCTCTCTCTCTCTCTTGTCCTCCTCTGCTCCCTCTTCCCCTTTCTCCTCCTCCTCTTCCTCTCTCCTCCTTTCTTCTCCTTCCTCTCCTCGCTCTCTCTTGTCCTCCTCCACTCCCTCTCCCCCTTTCTCTTCCTCCCTCCCTTCTCCTCCTCCTATCCATCTCTCCTCTCTGTCTCCTCCTCCCTTTCTTCTCCTCCTTCTCTCCTCCTCCTCTCCATATCTCCTCTCTGTCTCCTCCTCCTGCTCTCCTCCTCCTCTCCATCTTTTCTCTCTGTCTCCTCCTCCCTCTCTTTTCCTCCTTCTTTCCTCCTCCTCTCCCTCTCTCCTCTCTCTCTTCTCCTCCACCCTCTCTTCTCCTCCTCCCCCTCCTCCTCTGTCCTCTCCTCCTCTCTGTCTCCTCCACCCTCTCTGTCTCCTCCTCTCTCTCCTCCTCCTCTCTCCTCCTCCTCCTCATCTCTCCTCTCTGTCTCATCCTCCTCCTCTCCATCTCTCCTGTCTGTCTCCTCCTCCTCCTCCTCTCCATCTCTCCTCTCTGTTTCCTCCTCCTCTCTGTCTCCTCCTCCTCCTCCTCCTCTCCATCTCTCCTGGCTCCTACCTCATGAATACTGCATGTAAAGTGCTGAAGGATTTACGAGCAGTTTAGTTTGGCTCTCCCCATGGCGCTTGTACTTCAAATATTCACAGATTGCTCAGAGCCGACTGCAGAGATCCCCAGAAGAGCTGGAATTAGCCGAGAGACACTGTTTGTTGTCTAATCTGATCATTTCCGACTTCAAAACTACCCCTTTGTGCTTTGTTCATTTTTTTTTTTCTTATAACCGTTTGGACAGCTAAGCATTGGTGTTCCATGTTTCAAAACTTCAACGAATAATAATAATTTAAAGTGCATGTGACAGGTTAGCTAACATTATTACATCAGCGTAGTTCTTTTTTAGTTCTTAATTCTTTCTTTTCAGAACTCAGCCCTACATCCTGTGATTAAAGAGGGGGCATTTTCCTTCAATGGGGTATTAACTGCGAACATATTTAGATGGCCATGTTACCTTTTATTGTTTTGAAATTGCTGTGGTCGCCCAAACAGTCCCTCTTCAAAGCGCTATCACAGCATAATCAGCATGCAGCCCGCTAATGAAACTGCAGCTCATGGCAGCAGGTTTATGAAGTTGTAGTGTAATAGGATAGGGCCCAGGAGAGATCTCTAGATTACTCAAACATGCACGGATGACATGTCAAACCTCTTCTTTTAATTTGAGGATCCGGCAACCGTCAGAGTGTATTCTGCCAACTGATTTCTTTAATCTGGTAACTAGACTGGAGTTTAACCTTTATGTTTAAGGTCTTAAATAATTTAAACACAGCCGTTCGTGTTTTAAGTGAATTGAGCTCACATTTACAAAGTCTCTAATGGGCATTTTCATGAGACAACATGTAGTGTGGGCCCACCGAGATGATTTGTACCCAGGGCCCAAAATTTGTTGCTCCACCCCTGTGTCCTACAGCTTGATCCAGTGCCACAGTCCCCCTTCTGCGAGAGTGGTTCAGTCCGCTCCCCAGCCGCTCTAAATTACAGGCAACTCACTTTTTAAATGAGGCAAAGCGGCAAAATGGGATTCATTTGTTGATGACATTAAATGTCCTTTGACGACAGAGAATGCAGATGAGGACGTGAGGGAGTTCCATGCCCCAGCATCAGGACTAAATACAGGTGAAGTCACACACTTTAAACTAATGGTGTGAACAGCCTCATGTGAATGAGCAGCTTTTGTACAACTTTTTGTTCCAGTGACTGTACATGAGTGTCTGATCAAGCCAATACAAGGAGAGAATGAGGGAGGGCTGCGCTCTGATGCGGGGAGTGAGTGGCTGGGAGGGCATCTGGATGGAGTGAAAACGCATGTAAAAACGCATGTAAAAACGCATGTAAAAACGCATGTAAAAACGCATGTAAAAACGCATGTAAAAACGCATGTAAAAACGCATGTAAAAACATGTTCCGAAAAATAAAATGGCCTTTTATATTGTTTAGAATTGAGCAAGATGGTTAATTGTGTTGTATTTTGGCATTTCTGAGTGCTTATACTCACCTATTCTGTGCGCCACTTTTTTCCGGCAACATCTGATTTACAAATGAAGCACTGCTCTTCAGGCATGTTTCTGATGATTGAGCAACATCATAATATGGTAGAAAGTTCCAAAAAGGCAATTTTGCATAATACCCCCCCTTTAAAGGAAAATTACCCAAAAAATATGCAATAATAAATCATTTAACTAACTGATAAAACAAATCCCACGCAAATGCCATTTTAAAAAAACACCTGAAACGTAGCACGTCCCCTTTAACTATGTAAGTGCAGATATGGGCGGGGCTAAGGTTATGTCCGTGCATAACTCCACTCTCCAGGCCCACTGCACTCTGGGTAATTGTGTGGCGCACTCCACTTTGTTCCACTGTCAGTTTAATGCGGGACATTATGAGCTGGATAAATAATTTCATATTCTTGCCGATACTCCGGACAAAAGCCGTAAATATGACCTACGACGATAGTTAGTTTAATCGGACGTGTTTATGGCGTGGAGTGAATGGAGCTTCTGTGTGCGGCAGCTGTATACACGGGGACATATTTGTTAGCATATGACATCACAATTTTGCATTTATTTGAATGGTTTTGTCAAAATATTAAATATTAAATATTCAAAAATTACAACCAAAAATACTATGCTTTACTTTTTTTTATCCACATACAAGATAATATAACGTTACTGTACTCAAAATATAAACTAGGATGAGTAATGTAAACTGACAAATTGAAGAAAATGATCTTAATTGCAGAGGTGGGTAGTACTTAGTTACATTTACTCGAGTAACACATTACTTAAAGGGCCCATATAATGCTATTTTCTCATCTATGTTATAATGTTGATCCTCATCAAAAACATACCCAGAGTTGTGTTTTATTTCATTCACACATGTTTAACACACAAACCCTGCATATTTAGGCTGAGTTCTTCTCTCAAACTGAAAACACTCTGTTCCACGTAGTGATGTCATGTGGTAATACAAGAAGTGCTCCGCTGTGCTTCTAAACTCCATACACTTTCACTAGAATTGCCCATCTCTTCTAAACAAAAGGTAAAAGATAGCTGTTAACCTGAAAACTACCAATTCATGACATCACAAGGAGCATTTTGAGCTTTGGAGATACAGACAGACTAATAAAGGGTTACTCAAACAAGTGTGAATGAAACAAGACACAACTCCGGGTATGTTGGTTACTAAAACAAGTGTGAATGAAACAAGACACAACTCCGGGTATGTTTTTGAGGAGGTAACAACATTATAACATGGCTTAAAGCTTAGTCTATTTTGTGTAATATGAGACCTTTAAAGAAATTGTTCTTTTCAGAGTACTTTTCTAGCAGAACACTTTTACTTGAGTAATGTTTTTATTGAAGTAACAGTACTCTTACTTGAATAAAAGTTGTGGTTCCACTTCCCACTGTGAGTAAGTCTACAAGTGACAAAATGACAAAAAAAGACTTGCAGCTCTCCTTCATATGATATGATTTAGTTTTTGTGACTATCCTTTGAAAATACCAGACTTTGTGCATTATTTAATGTTTTGTCCTTCCTGTTACATTAACTTTAAATTATAAATCAGATGTTCTTTCCTTTACAGTTACTCTCTAAGTTACTCTTACTTGAGTAGCACTTTTCTCAAATACTTTACTCTTACTTGAGTAATTTCTTGGACCACTACTTTGTACTTCTTCTTGAGCCGACAGATGGTGAGTCAGATCCCTTTTTTAATCTCCTAACACACATATATATTTTGTTTACCGCATGACTAACTGTTATCCCTCTGTAGCACTGCAATTCCTCCCTGTTGTTTGCGGAGGTGTCACATTAATCAGCGAGGTGATGCTAACAGGTGCTAATACATGCTAACAGCTGCTAACGCTAACAGGTGTTGTGTTGTACATAAAGTGTTTAGTGTCAGCTCAGGTCTGGGGGCCCGTCAGTCACTCTGTCAGTCAGTGCCGGTCTCACTCCAGGGGCCTCATAGATCAGCCGACGAGTGTGTGAACGCGGGCCCTTACAACTGTCTGGGAACACACCGAGCCAGAACAACAGCAGTGGCTTAGGAGTTCGAGCGCTAGCCAGATTTTTAGAGAGAATATAAGCCCAAACAAAGAAGTAACTAGTAAATGTTGAATGCGTGCTTATGAAATCTGCACATTTTAAACCACAAATGTAAAGGCGCTGTACCTGATTTTTACGGTCTTAAAGCAGACCTATTATGCAAAATCAACTTTTTCTTGTTTCCCCATCTCATTTACCCTCTCAAAGTTGTATTTAGAGTGATTTGTGCATGTTTGAGCAATCTTGTATCGCTTATTTTCAAGACGCCATATTGCTGATCAAGAGTGATTTGTGCATGTTTTGAGCAATCTGTATCGCTTATTTTCAAGACGCCATATTGCTGATCAATCCCTGTTTTCAAGCTGCACTTACTTCGTTCTCCAATTTTATTTTCTTAATTGATGATAGGCATAGGATTCGGCAGCATCACGCAGCCATTTTGGTGCAAATGAAAAAAAAAAAATCTGCTTGCTAGTGTGACCTGCAGCTATCCATCGGAGGGGCCGACTCTTTGTTGTGATGACGTCAACGTCACAATGACGGCGACGTCAGCTCCCATTGGGCGCCACAGTTTTCTAATGCGGAAGTCAGCGGACTTGTTTCTTTTTGATTAGTGTCTCATTTTCCATACTTTTGACAACCCTAGTTTACGGTATGGTTTCTACCTCTACCTCTTACCTCTACATAGATCTACTGCCTGTGTCCAACCAGGAAGTAAAATCATAAACTTCACCAAAATTAGAAAACGAGAATTTTTTTTTTTTTTTTGTAAAATCTTAAATACAATAATGTTAACTATGTTTGAGTCAAATGTGTAGTCTAATCTGTCATATGTACTTCCAAAAATCCCTCATTCTCTCCTTGTATCACATCATCACACCGACATCTCCACCAGCTTCAAAGTGTATCCATTCAACAAACTACTGACAAGTTGAAATCTCCGGTGGTAAAATGGGATGGCTTACTTTTCATTATCGCTGTGCTAATGTGCAAAAACAAATTCCAAGGTCCTTCGCGGCACTAAAGTTTGACTACCTGCCTTCCTGTGGTCTGCGGCGCTCCCACGGCTGCTTCATTGTTAATCAAACACTGTGTGCTTTTTCAAAACTGGCACAGATCCTAGAGCAGGAGGTCCCAGGAGGTTTCGGACACATTTTGGGCCGATTAGGAGAGAGATGGAGGGTTCAAATCAGGTCTGGATACGCTTGTAAGCAGAGGTGGGAGAGGAGCCAGAAAGTGAGGGTCATCAGTTTTTTTAATGGCTCTTTAAAAGACAACTGGGATCCAGAATACACTTCAGTAATACTTTAGTAAGATGTGAGTCTGGTAACCTTGTGATTGACAGATGGATTAGCCAATCCGGGACAAGCATGGTTTGTCTGTATCAAAACAAATATGTCTCCTTACAAGGAAAAAAGCATGGACGTTATAGATCCGTTGAAAAAAATGAAGGAAAAAATATCACAAATGATTGAAAAACATGCAAAATCATTGAGCGAAGCACTAAACTCTGTTAATCTGAGGTGTGAGAAATATCATTTTACACAAAATCACGAGTGACCAATGAGCTTCTTCCTTTCACATGCGTCAGTGGCTAAGTTTACAGCTACACCATAATGTGATTATTATCTGATCTTTAAAATCTTTAAAATTATTTAAATGACATGGAAACTGCTAAATCTGATGTTATAACTATAGCTCTTATAAACAGGCCTGTCACAATAACACATTTTGAAGTACGATATATTGCTGAAGTAAATATAGATGATAAATGATAACACTGAAACTACTTTATGCCACTGACACAGCAACCCAAGAGCAGATTTAAACAAAACAAAAACTTTCCTAAATCTACAACACTGTTAAAACATTATGAGCTGCAATAAATAAATAGCAGAAAGAAACACTTTTGATGCATGCAAGTTATTAATTCAACCTTTTAAGTCTTAAATCTTATCATATAGCCACAAAATAACAAAAAAAATTCCCATTAGTGCAAAGAAAAAGTACACACGATAAATACTGACTCCAAAAAAATATTGTTCCAAATATTGTTCCATAACTCCAAAAATCTGATAATATATTTTTATAATTTGATACTACTACTACTACTACTACTGCTACTGCTACTGCTACACAAATACTGGTGCCTTTTAAATAGTAGGCTAATTTAATCTAACACACGCCGCCTTAAAAGCTGCAGTTCTGCTCATACTTTTGTCAAAAGTATGAGCAGATTCCTGCAATTCTAAACTCCTCATTTATACACTATACTCAAAACAAAAGTCACTTCAGAATCATATTATTAAGTAAGAACAGGGCAGCTGTTGTGGAAGTATAGCTTTACCACATGTATAAATGGAAATGCCCCATATTGTGAATGTATTTATTGAATTATGTATTTATTAATTTATTTATATATTTATTTGGAGTATCTGTGTGGGAGCTGGTGTACAGAGTATGGTGCGTTCATGTCCCCTGGGAATCTGAGGCATGTGCCGTGTGCATACATGTGTGTGAGCGCAGCCGGTGTCACACATGCACACCCCCAGAGGACACGCTAATAGGCTAACACGCTAACATGCTACCAGCTACACACATGCTGCTACCAGCTACACACATTATATCACACACAAATCAGAGGCAATATGGTTCCAATGTGGCTCAGTGTTAAAGCAGATTACGCCACATCACCTTTAATGAGATTTTAACTAGGCCTGCACAATATATGCACAATAGATCATGGAAATATCAATATATCTCAAGAAAATAAATATATCGCAACACAAAGTTCTCCATTTCACAGAAGCGTACTGTTTGTGGAAAGTAGAAAGGACAGTAACTCAGTTGGTAGAGTAATTGTCCACTGATCCAAAGGCTGGCTGTTCGAATCCTGCTCTCGACATAAACATCATTGGTTGAGCGGTCAGATCCACTGATCCACAGGTTGCCGGTGTGATTGCAGCTCCCACAGATGAATGCTGTTGTTGTGTCCTTGGGTAAGACACTTGCCCCCAGTGTCTGCATACACTGGTGTATGAATGTGTGTGTGAATGTGTTATCGCAATACAAAACATTGTCGTTATCGAATATTGCATCATGCAGCTCTACTTTTCACCATGTCATTGAGGATTCTATTGCTATAGTGCACATACATTAAAGAGGGGGTGCATTTCTATGGGTATTAACTGCTAACACATATCATATTTAGATCACCATGTTACCGTTTATTGTTTTGAAAATGCTATATTCCCTCAAAATATTAACATGTTTAATATGTTTCAGGGTTGTTCTTGGAGCTGAGTCTCCTCTCCCTTTGCTGTCCTTAAGTCTTAAGTCACTCACCCTTCAGAGCACAATCACCAGAACATTGTAGAAACCTCCAAAAAGTCTTTAATGAGCTTTTAACCATGTCGATGATGATTCCCCCTCAGCACTATGGTCAGAAAATGTCTGTTTTCAACTACCTCTATCTCCACCCACATCCCTGAACTCACTTGTGATTCTACGAAAAGTTTAGACTCCAGGTCATACAAATTTTTCAACAATAGCAAATTATTTTTTATGGACTGGGGGCCAAATAATGAAACCGCACCACAATATGATGTTTTATCTCTATAATATCCACTCTCAGCTCTCAAGTGGTACAATTCAACAATATAAGTCTACTATTTGCCTTCAGTCAAGTAAATACAAAATATCCTAACAATATTGCTCTGGTGCATTACTAAAAGCAGGACAGAAGTAGGACTAAGCCAAGGCAATGCTTCAGTGACAACCAGAAACCAGACTTCAACTATAGTGCAGTTCATAGCAGATCTGAGGCTAGACCAGGTTTAAACCAAGAGCAAACCAAGACCAAAGCAAGTTAAAAGCATAGTATAGAAAACTACCACAATAGCAGAGCCAACTTTGCTCTTATGTGCACTAAAAACAAATGTAGTTTTGTTACTACCTGTAACTGCCCGGACAGCAACCTTAGCGGCTTTGATGAGGAACAGAGCAGAGCTGAGTCCATTTGTCCAGTGCAGACCCAAAGTGCATTTATTGCCAACACCAAATGTTTACAAAAAATAACAGCAAATTTTAAAACCAGCATGGCAGTAACAGCCTGTACACACAGCACCTTCCCTGCACAGACTGAGGTTGGCTCCTTTTATAGACCCCCTCCCTTAATTGGTTACTTCCACACTCCAGCACAGATGAGTTCCAGCAACTCCAATAATATTGTTAAAAGTTATCTTTAGCAAAACAGTCTTAATCTTTAGAAAAACCTGTTAGAAAAAATAGAGCTCTATATTACTTTATCAGTGTTAACTGTAGAAAACGAACTAGATACAAAAAGCTAAAATATTTGGACACCCCTCCTCCTCAGCACACAGTTGTCTACCCCGGAACCTTCTTAAAGTGCTCCGGCTCCCCAGGGACTCATTTTGCCGGAACACCTAAGAGGACAGACAACATAGGTAAGTAGAAATTCAAACAATTCAATAGCAATCAATTAGCCGATGCACTTAAGCTTATGTCTTTTGTTACAGGCCACTTTAACTACACAACCATTCCAACAAACCAATAAACATCTTAAACTTCTTTGTGTATTGCAATTTTTACCTGTTAGCTTTAAGTTCAGGCCTATGTAATCCATCGACTCTGCTGCTGTCAGACTCGTCATTTTGATCTTGTTAATATTAACCTGCTCTACATGATCTTGGCATTTTTATTCCACTATTGCGTCTGTAACTCAAGATATTAACATTAATAACAGACAAATCAGGCGCCTTCTTTCCCCGAGGTCGCTCCCGCAAGTGTTAACAACAGGTTTGATGATCAGTGTTGCCAAGTGCCCGCTCCCTTCTAAACCAGTGGTGCGGGCCAGAAGGGGCGTTACCTTCAACAGCCTCTGGATTGGCTCTTTGGTTGCTATGATACTCACGGTTGGAATTCCTATTTGCCCTTATAACTGCTATTCTCGATAACCTTCATTTAATTGGAGCTGAACGCCATGGGTGATGTCACACTGCCTTAGTCCACTTCTTTATACAGTCTACGGTTACTACATGCAAAGTATTCTGATCAGGGCTCCAGAGCATGACCAACTTGCTTCAACAATAAGGGCTAAATAATTTTTTTTTAAAAACAGTTTTTTTCTTTAATAAGTGTGTAACATAGAATTTTCATTTGGAGGCACCAGAACATGATTTGGGTGACACCAAAACCCGACACTTATTTAAGCCATCGTAATATATGGTCCTTAAATTGCGTCAAAAATAAGGGCTAAATAAATAACTTTTACCTGGATATACAATTCATATCTTGGGTGCACCGGTGCACTAGTGATGCACGAGTCGACCTGTAACCCACAGGACCCGCGGAAAACCTGCTTAGGCTTAGGAGTCCAGTGTCTCATATGGGTTACATTTATGACCATTTTGATTGTGCTTGCCTCAGTCAACTGCCTGTTAAAGGTTATTAAACAGTGATAGAGCTCATTTCAGTGAAGCACATTAAACATACATTTAATCAACAAAATATTTCCAATCTGATATGCACTGGCACTAGCTTCATGTTGTCTCTGGTATGGGGGTAAATGAGCAGTGTAAAACATATTGTCACAATAATAAAGACATTATATTAGATTGCCAACATGTAGGCCTACAGTGGCGTGTATATGCAGTGAGCGATAATTATTCTCATACATTCAATACAAATTTCCAGTCCTCTTTCCACCACTGCACTGCATTAGATTTAGCAGAAAACCTGTCGTATTGCTAGCTGTAACGTCAACATCTTCGCAGCGTAGTCCATAAACTCGTGTTGCTAGCATCATTACCTTATCCGCTCTCCCCGCACACTCTATAGACCCGTATACTCACGGGGTATTGCTTTGTTCTGATTTATCCGTTTGATTAAAGCCATGTAGGGGCCGCTGCAACTCCACTCCGCACACCTGACTTTAATACGGTCCTATATCACCTCAATTGGACCTCTCCACCGCGATGCTAGAATGCTGGG
>KN484407.1:3355-44828 GCA_000787095.1 Periophthalmodon schlosseri
GGGAAAGAAAATAATATTACAAAGGAATAATGTTAGCTCTGGGCTCATAAAGCTGCTGCATGAACAGCTTTCACAATGAATACATCTGAATACATCTGTGTTATTGCAGCATGTGACACGCTGCCTCTGCATGTCGTACGTGTTTATAGGGATCTTCCTCCCACTCACATATAGGTGCTGACAAAAACAAAAACAAGTTGGGGCTTACGGTTCAAATGGGTAACGGAGCTTTATGAAGTCCAAATGAACAAGAATAGTCGTCATGCTCTGGAGTGCAGCCATTCTGTATCTGTATTAGTAACATTATATTTGTGGAGCTGGCGTATAAACCAGAAATATTAGGCTTAGCTCCAGATAGTCCTGATCAAGGGTTACCCAAGATCTACATAATAATAATAAAATAATGCATTAGTCTCATATATCGCTTTTTCAAATGCGATATATGAGACAGCATATGCAGTGGTGGTAAGCTACTGTTATAGCCATAAATGCCCTGGGGTAGACTGAGGCTGCCAATCTGCGCCATCGGCAAAGTGAAAAACAGAACTAGTTCATTTTTTAAAAGTTTACAGTGGTCCACACTTATTCCTCATTTCCCTAAAGCATCCTGGCATCCTAATTATTCACTGCGATGAGTTAAGTGCATTTCACAACTTTCAGAGGCCAGAGCGGACTTTTGATGTCACGGTAAAGCTAACAACAGCTAGCATGCTAACAGTGCTCTTTCTGATTGATTCTTGGACAACAGAATACTTTATAATTAGATGCAGACAGCATGCAGCGGTCTCATTTTGACCCTCACAGCTTTTACAATAGATCTGTACATGGAAAAAAGTCAAATAGGCTACGGCCACGTGCATTATTTCATAAGCCGTTAGTTCATTAAAAAAGACATATAAATGAAACCATAAAATCCTTTAAAATACCACAGGTCTCTTCTTTGGACCCCTCGCTCCTTCAGTCAGACTGTCCCCTCCATTGGCTTTACAGAGACAGTGCTTTTTAATGGCGCAGGCTGATTACTGTGTAATTGGTTTGTCATTCCCACTGCAGAGGTCACCACAAAACACCATCAAGTTTAATGTGGGGTGAAAACGGAGGGATGTGTAATTTATGTGTTCATTACAGACGTGCGGATCACGCGAGAATACACTGTTAATCACTTTTACACAGATTGGACCAGAGACAGTCAAAGTTATGCTTGAGTGTGCAGACTTATGAGGGGATGGTTACAGAGGCAAACTACACCACATGGTAAGTGACGTTAGGTGAAGTATAAGTCAATGCAGAGCACCTCCATCATTCGATCACTTAATTAATGTGCACCCACAGACATCCCATTTTTTAATATATATATAGTGGGTACCGTGCATGTTAATGAAGATATGATATACACGCAGTAACCGTTGGCTAATGTCCGTCCAACCAGGCTGAACTCTCCTTAGTTTCAGAAGATTGGGCATTTTTAAGGTGATACGGCTGTAATTGGATAACAATCTAATTACAGATTTCCAAACATAGTGTCCTCTACTGAAACAATGAGATAATGAAGTGTTTTCAGACTTGCGCTGTTGCAGTGGCCACGGGGCTGATTCGTATCGACTATGTAATTAAATACCTTTTAAAGTAACTCTCGATGTATTTAATCTTTAAGCCGTTCCATTTGAACATTAGTTAAAATACATAAAGCAACATAAGCTTTTATCTGACAAGTTTTCAAAATGCAGTAATACATTGTTGTTTAAATAATACTACTTTAAAAATTGTCTTTGTCTTGACCTATTCTGCAAAATGGACTTTTCAGAGCTTTTAACCATGTTATAGTTGTTCCCCCTTCTCATTCACCCTCTTGAAGTTGTTTCTGGAGTGATTTGTGCATGTTTGAACAATCTTTAATCGCTTATTTTCGAGACGCAATATTGCCGATCAGTCCCTGTTTTCACCGCCACTGGCATACTGTGTTGTACTTACTCTGTTCTTCAGTTTTATTTTTTTATTCTGTGATACGTAGGATGCGTAGGATTTGGCAGCAGCGCGTAGTAATCTACAGTTATCCATAGGAGGGGCCGGAAGCTACACGACTCTTTGTTGTGATGATGTTCATGGTGACGTCAGCTCCCAATGGGCACCACAGTTTTCTAACGCGGAAGTCAGAAGACACGGTTCTTTTATTAAGTCGTTTTAGATGAATTTCGCGATTTAAAATGTGTAAATTATAACATAATGATCCACGGGTGTCATAGATTATAACTATGTAGCAGACACAAGCACAATACGTCTTTTTTAATGGCATAAGCTCTGATATGCATTTGCGCTGACATCGGTTTGTTTACTATCGCTTCACGCACGAAGTATGACTCTAACACGACTTGTAACATCACTATACGTATTCAATATAAAACACATCTCCACATGAGACACTGTCCTTTATATAGTGACATTCCAGCCTATATACGACTGCACACAAGGTCTACAAAGGCTCGCTTTCAATAGAATAAACCATGAGTGAATCCATACCTCTATCTCATTTCTAACATTTGCACACAGTTCACCTCTTCATACACACACCCTCTTCCCTCACATATTCTCTGTTTGATGAAACACATGAAAAAGATGGAGCCCGCACCTCATGTTTCTAGCCTGACCTTCAATTATTCGCTGCATTTCACAGTCAAATCCTTCTTTAACCCAGAAACTCCTGCACATATAGAGGAGGAAAGTACAGGGATAATTGGAGAACTCTTCATATATGCGTATGCTGAGGTATAGGAGTAAGACGTAATTAGGCTCTACTGTAGCTATAGAGTTGTACGCTTAAAAAAAAAACAACTTTCCCATGAGTATCAGAAAGATGAAAAATGAGGGCTGCTGCCATAGCGATTAACAAACTAGAACAAAATAGTATAAGGGGAAAAAGTCCTTAAAATGTAACATGTTATAGGAAGCTAAAACCCATGAATACACCATGGTAGGGTGGTCAAAAAAAAAAAAAAAAAAGATCTCCAGATATGAATCGATACTCATTTGAACAAGAATCGATACTGAAAGAAAATATCACATAAGACCAAATTGGAAATTGGACCTGAATCAATCAAGCATTTTTCTTATTATTGATTTTGAGTTTGGAATTTTATAAATGTGGCACCGGCTTAAACATTATGAACACAAGTCAGACGGTAGTTTTCATGTTAACAGCTACCGTTTACTTTGGAAATTCCAGGTCTGAAATTATTCAAATGTTTCTAGTGAAGGTGTATGGAGTTAAAAAAAACACAGTGGAGCACTTCCTGTATTACCACATGACATCACGAGTTGGAGCAGAGTGTTTTCTGTTTCTGAAAGAAAAACTCAGCCTAAATATGCAGGACTTGTGTGTTAAACATGTGTGAATGAAACAAAACACAACTCCAGGTGTGTTTGCGATGAGGAAACAACTTTATAACATAGATCAGAAAATAACCTAATATTTGCCCTTTAATTATCGTGACCTGGGATTGAGTATTTCACTGTACATGTTTTGGCAGCGGCAAACTGAAATTCTTAGCGTAAACCTATGCAGTCACAGGGGGAACATCCAACCCAATCCACTTTAGCACATTTCATAAACAGACATTTTCATAAGTGCTGCACAGAGATAGGTAAAACAGCATGACTTACTATTAGTTTAATCTCACTCTAACACAATCAGATGAGAGCAAACAATAAAATAGCAATAATAAATTACACATTAAAATTAAATGAAAAACACAAAGGACATTAAGACGCTATCACGATTTTACAATTCTTACAATGGCTAATATAGAAGCGACTGACAGGGACACCAATTTTCAACCAGCCAGACACACGTTCTATTGTACTCAGTGGTTATAAAAGTTTTTAATCACATTGCATTTTTGTATTTCAGGCATCCCGTTGATTGAATGAACCCCTGAGAAATGGCTACTCCTCAAGAGAAGGAACATTGCGTATCAGGGTTTACTGAGACGAAATCGGATACGCAGACTCAACGAAACTACGGAACAAAGTATGAAAGAGAGCCACCATCACGTCTGTCAGTTCGTGCGCGGCATAAGAAATTTATGGAGACAGGGACAGCGTTAGATAGAAAGAGAAGTGGGCGACAAAGAACATCTGAGGTGCCCATATAGAGGTGTATTAAATGAGGTAAAAAGAAAACTACCTCACCACTGAATACAATAGAACAAGTCTGATTAAGACGTCTTATCAGGAGACTCTATGGACACCCTGTATTTTCGATTCAGCTGTTATAATGTTTTGGCTCATAGTTTAAGTGAGTATATTATTACTGTTTCACTCAAATTCTCTGCACAAAAAGCATATTCAGTGTCTTTATTTTTGTATTCTTCCCATTTATTGTCACATTATCCTGGCGTTTCAAGCAGGGGAGACAGCACATACATAATTTATGAAACATCCTCTGCGCCATGACAACAGACTCAAGAAGAGAAAAGGGCTGCGGTTAAAAACACAATACTTTTTTTTCCATAAGTCAAACATTTATTATGTGCTCGCCCGAGACAAGACGAGCTTTAGTGTAGACAAAAACATTAGGGTGAATATTTGGCCTTAACATTATAATGGCACAAAATGGAGATGAGGAAATAGTGTCTCCTGTATCAGTATTTAGACATTTTAAAAAGGAAAGTACTATATATTATACAATATAAAAATATAAATAATACAGTACCGTGTTTTCTGGAGTATAAGTCGCACCGGAGTATAAGTCGCACCAACCAAAAAATGCATAATAATGAAGAAAAAAACATATATTTCACATATAAATCGCCCCCAGTCAAACTATGAAAAAAAGTGCGACTTATAGTCCGGAAAATACGGTAAATACAGGAGGAGTTATTTGTCCATTGATACTTTAAAGGGCCCATATTAGGTTATTTTCTGATCTATGTTATAATGTTGTTTCCTCATCACAAACATACCTGGAGTTGTGTTTTATTTCATTCACACTGACAACACTCCGTTCCACCTTGTGATGTCATGTGGTAATACAGGAAGCGCTCCACTGTGTTTTTAAACTCCGTACACCTTCACTAGAATCATTTGGATTATTTCAGATCTCGGACTGACAATCTCTTCTTTTCTTCTTCTGAACTAAAGATAAAAGGAGCCGTTAACTTGAAAACTCCCGCTTCATGACATCACCTGGTGGAACAGAGCATTTTGAGCTTTGGGGATATAGACAGACTAATAATAAAGGGTTACTCAAACATGTGTGAATGAAACAAAACACAACTCTGGGGATGTTTTTGATGAAGTAACAACCTTATAGCATGACTTAAAGCTCACAAGAGTCAATTTTGCGTAATATAGGACCTTTAATATAGATACTTTGCAAGAGCACATCATTTTCATCAGGTCATGTTGGCAGAGCATTGGCATTGGTCACTAAACGGGCTAACGCAAACAGGAAGACAGACAAACACATTCAGTCAATTACATAAAAAAACAAACAAAAAAACACACTATTAAAGGTGAATTCTGTAACTTTTTCTAGTGGAGGGTCCGCCACCTGCTTGTCACCATGGAGATGTTATTGCTTTGCCTAGAATGTTGCACAATATGACATTCAACGTATCGATCTCTCTGAACACAATTAGGTGACGCCACTAAACAAAATTACAGGTCAGATCTGTGGACAGGCGAGGAAACTCATAGCACAAATGCAAGTCTTTAAATGTATTTTTGAGGATTAAAAACACCTGTAATTGAACAACGCAACATAGATAAGTTAAAAGAACTGTACTGTGGAACATTCGGGGCAAAGCAATAACATCTCCATGGAAATAAGATGGTTATATAGTGGATCTTTAACACATAAAATGTCAGTATTTCTTGGTCCGTAGCAGTCTACCTGTCAGTGGTGTAATTTTCTGTGTAATAGTATTTGAGTGGATATTTGTTGATAGATTTTACACAGAAATCTGCCCTGGACAATCCAATTCTGACATATAGAATTTGTTTAGGAGAGGAGAGCACAGACTGGCCCCCTGCTGCATGAAGCTCGTCTCAGTGATTTGGTGGTTTGCTCCTGGCTGCTCACTTGCTCCTTACGAGTGAATGTGAAATAAATGTGAGCAACAGCAGATAGAGAGAGAGAGAGAGAGAGAGAGAGCTGAGGGGTAGGGAGAGACAGAGAGAGATGAGGGGTAGAGAGAGAGAGAGAGAGAGAGCGAGGGGGGAGGGGGTAGAGAAAGAGAGAGCAAGAGAGAGATGGGAGGTAGAGAGAGAGAGCGAGAGAGAGAAAGAGAGAGAGAGATGGGGAGCGAGGGAGCGAGAAGGAGGAAGGAAGAGAGTGAAAGATGAGGGACAGGAGGTAGAGAGAGGTGAGAGAGAAGAGGAGAGTTGGGGAGAGAGGTGAGCAAGGGAGAGAGAGAAAGATGAGGGGAGAAATACAAAGAGAACGAGAGACAGAATGGGAAAGAGAGGCGTAGAGTAAAAGAGAGAGAGGGATGGAAGGAGGAGAGTGAAAAAGATAGTGAGAGGAGAGCGACGGAGAGGGGAAGAGAGAGAAGGGGGAGACGGCGTAAATGAGAGGAAGTGAGGGAAGAGGGGTGCAAGAGGAGAAAGAGCAAAAGTGAGTGGGTTTGGTGATAAATGATGCAGTTTGATCTGAGTCACTGCAGTCTCTCCCATACTCTGCACTCGGCTTCCTATACACTGCTCTCATAAACTAGTACTGTCAATCCAAATACTGCTCAAACTTTACACAGTGCCATACTCTACTGCAGGGGCGCCACCTATAGCTTGGGAATTACCTGTATTTCTCTCCACCTCATTCCAACTAGATCCACAAAGGTTTTCAGGAAGGTTTTCAACATATGAAACTAAATCCATGACTCCACCTTTCCTACTATTCTTACTATACAATCAAATGTATAGTTTTGGTGCCTAACTTTACATTAACATGAACTGATTATAGTAAATGGCCATATTTTTATATAGCGCTTTTCCACCTTCAAGGCACTCAAAGCGCTTTACATCAAGGAACCATTCACCCATTCACACACACATTCATGTTGGGTAAAGTGTCTTGCCCAAGGACACAACGACAGCACTCATCTGTCTCTCCACCATTTTGTTTCATAAAAGAAGTAGTTTTATATCGCTTTGTTAACTTACTGTAATATTGATCTGGAATGGCACCTGATGAAAGTGTAAAAAAGAGGAGAGACTTTCATGAGTTTCATGGGGGACAGTAGCTCAGCTGGGAGTTTGTCCACTGATGCGAAGGTTGGCAGTTCGAATCCCGCTCTTGATGTAAACATGGTTGACTGAGCAGTTAGATCCGCTGATCCACTGACAGGTTGGCGGTGCTATCCCAGCTCCCACAGCTGCCATTGTGTCCTTGGGCAAGACACTTAACCCACCTTGCCCCCAGCGTCTGTGTACACTGGTGTATGAATGTGTGTGAATGTGTGACTGGTTCCTTGATGTAAAGCGCTTTGAGTGCCTTGAGCGCTATATAAAAATAACCATTTACCATTTAGCCAATCACGCCAACCAATGAGTTGAACAACAAAATGCTACGATATTAAAACCATCATCTTCAGACACTGCTCTGCACCAGTGGTTGTGCGGTTTTGAACGGATCAGCGGGAGTAAGATGGATTATTATTGAAAAACTCAAACCTCGAGAGTTAATTCAAATCAAGAAGCAAAACTTTGTCCATATTATTTGAATGGATGCGCCCAGTGATTGCTGGGAAATTACTGGGTCTCATTTTTTTCCTTCATAATTCCGCTGCCCTTCATGTTTTACTGAGGCTGGAGCGGTCAACGTTGTTTAGGAGTCTCGGGACACTGCCATCTTGAATCATCTACAGTGAAAATACATAAGCACTTTATTTCTCTGAGCCCTGATGTGAAATGTGATTCAGTTTGAAGTTTTGACTGTAATCCTTTTTGACGACAGCAGATGGACTCGCTGTGTCCTCCCAAAGCTCCTGACTCACCACTCACCACTCAGACCTCCGACACAGGACAGACAGATAAAGAGTCTACGGAACATTTTCACCGTCACCTGAAGAAAGCTTTTTAAAATCTACAGGTAAGTTATTGGTCTACTCCCAAATTATTCCAAAATGTTGGTTGGTTTGATTATATTGTGAACTGAAGGGAAAACATTGTCAGGCTGGAGAAAGCATAATTTAAAGTTGACCTGAATTAAAATGTGCTGCTTATAAATCCGTTTCAAATGAGCTGAAAATTCAGACCAGCTCGGGGGTGAAAATACGTTGTCATCCCCTTAATAAAGGTATTTTATTTCTTACCTGTGAGTGTGCCTCGGGTCTGTTGCCTTGCCTACAGCACAAAGTAAGGGCTACATTTTGCTAGATTTAGCTGAAAATTGCTGAAATCACCACACCGCAAAATGTTTAAATAACTTTTTTCGTTGGTGTGAAATTTGTACAGATGGTCATTACAGTCACTGAAGAGCAAATCATCTTTTCAATGTTGTGTTTGCTGTAATTCAAAGTGCTTTACAGAATAAGAAAGACATTAAAATCACAATACAAACAAATCAAAACATAAATAATCACAAATAATCATCATAAAGTGAACATTACATACATACATATTACTTAAAGGTCACATACTGCACCTTTAAGTAATAAAGTAGCGATCTGAAGTAAGCGCTATATAAACATGTGACCATTTACCAACTATATTCTAACATATTTTCGTATTTGCAAAGCTACTCAAAATGCATTATAATTGCCACAAACACATTTACAGCTCGGTGTTACTCCCTCAAACTCATTAACCATTCTTTTCTTTGTAATTATGTCCAAACACAATGCTCTGTTATCTCATAGTGACAGAAGGTGTGCCTCTGTGTCCACTGCCCCTGACCCCAAGCACATTTATATTCATCATTATTACAGCCGCTGCCTATAGGGGCTTTAATATGTGAAAACGTCCTATTATTTTGCATTGACTTATTACAAACACACAAAGCTCCCCCTCCCTTTGCCCCCGTTTAACCAATTACCTTTCATTATAGCATCAGCGCAGGGCTATTTTTTAAATGAGACTCGCACTCAGCCAAGCGGTGCAGCCTCAAGCGGAGTCGACAATTCAGTAATAAAGGATTTTGGCGTGGCGTTTAGCTGAGCTGCTCTTTCAAGATATCGCCAAAACAACCAGCACAACTCTATAGTCTGTCTAGAATGGTTTATATATCCACATGCTACAAAGGGTAAGTGTTTAAGTGGTGGTATGGCAGGTCTGACAAAGGTACTGTATATATGGGCTATTATTATAACTATTACCAAAAAGGGGATGAGGTAATAGTTTTTCCTGAATAGTTTTTCTTTCTCCTGTTACATTCACACTTCATAGCCCCCCAAAAAATACTACTTTCCATTTTGGTAGTGTTTATTGCACTGAAAAACGTAGAAAAACATGCATCCTTACTCTGAGTGGGCTTGCATCTCCACAAACCTGACTCTTACTTGAACTGGAGGAGGGACGACTCCTGTCTGCATGGAAGTGTTGTTCCTTTGGCTATAATTTTCCACAGCATGGCATGAAATGGTTTTATCTTCATGGAGAATGTTCTGAAGTGTGGTTTTAACTTTCTATTTCCATGGAATCATGCAGATCGCAAAACAAACAAAACAAATAACTACATACGCAGGTCCATTTAAAACGTTAAAAACAGGAGCAGGTGTGAGTATAAATGTTTATCACTGGATTATTAACGTGCATAAGTGACACCAATGTATCCAGTTTTGCATGTCTTTGAAATGTATTTCATTTTTTGGAAGCAAAATAACCCAATGCATTTTTTCCCATTTCAGTTTGGTGCGGCCAGTTTTTAGACTTAGATAATCATGAGATCTTGTTAAAAGTTCCCGTATCAAAGTTCAACAACCAAGTGAGATTCAGGCCGTCTATCATGTAGTCCCTTATTAATACATTTTATACAGTGTTGTTCTCTTCTGACAGATAGCGATGGCCAACCTACTTTTTCATAGAGTGATGGTGTGATGGTTTTAAATTCATCACCTGTTATGAAACAAAGGGCTGAGTGAAAGAGTGAGTCTAAAGGTTTCAAAGTAGAGGCTGAAGTCTGCATGTAATGACCTTACTCCGCCCCCACCCACTTTTACCTGACCGGTTGATTTGTGTAAACTGCTCATTGTTCATGTGACCAACAAGTCAACACCGCAGCGATTCTCTGGGAGGCTTTAAAACGGCTCTTTAGTCCCTATAGAACTTATTTGCTGTTAAGATCAGCAGCCCCAAGCAAAACAATACAACCCCAATGACGATGGCGGCATTTCTATAATAAAATGATAGTTGATGTATATATGTTGTATGTATACTGGACGTGCGGCACAATAAAAATACTATTTCTTTTTATTGTAAGAGGTTTTGGCTCCTGTTTGATCAGATTCACTTTAGCACAGCAAGATGGAGCAGTTTGAATGCATTTTCATTATAGATTCAGGTAGTGAGAAATGGAAGTTAGAAAGAATAACATTTCAAACTCCTGTCTCAAAATGATTCTGTTTTAGTTTGACATTCTATAGTTGGATTGCTTTTATACCCAGAGGAAAGCTGGACACCTTTGCTAAACCGTAGTGCTTATAAACCCATTCCAAATAAGATGAACATTGATTTTAAGAACACAAATGAAATTGCTTCACCAATATTATGGCCAAAAAGTTTAAATAACTTTTCTGTTGACGTTTGAATTTTGTATAGACCAGAACTTTAGACTCCATGCAGATAAACATTGCGTTAGTATATTGTAAATTGGTGCCAGTTTGTAGTGTGACCTTTGAACTCTGATTTGACCCATGAGGTTTGGTGATAATTAATGTGAACGTGGCAGGAGCCGTGGTGTCATTATTTTTATAGGAGCTGACACATCGAGTGGGAGAAACGCTGACAGCTCAGAAACACTTTATTATTACCTCACCACAAAAAGGTATCTGGATTTACTGCACAGCTCCTCACCATAAAGATGATAACAGGGTCTCAAAACGCCTCATTCCTCAGTCTGCAGTATACATGTTTATAATACAACCAGCTGCCAGACCCATTCACTTTTTAACAGGTTTTAGGTTTAGACTGCCTTTTATTTAAGATATTCGTTTTGGCCTTATATGCACTGCTTTCTCTCAAATAGTTTTGGTAACATTTTATAACACGTACACTTTAATTAGCCTTAATAAAGCATGAAAAAATGCCCTAACCTTAACTCCTCGCCCTAACCTTAATGAAGTAGTTGCTAAGCATTGATAATTCTTGATAAACTATTTGTTGTTATTGTGTAGTTATTATAATGGTAAGTGGTACCATAATGTACATTGTGCAAATCCAAAGCAACAACAATGCGAGAGAAAGATATTTGAGCTGTTGGACCAAATCAGTCAATTTATATTTAAATGGTAAACAGTGAAGTGAGTCTATGGATTCCAACAACCACAGCAAAAAGGTTCAACTCCAAGGTAATGTGGGGTCATTCTGTGCAGAGTTTGCATCTTCTTCTCGTGTTTGGTGGGTGGTTTTCCCCATCAATCCAAAACATACGAGGTATAACAAACCCATCAGATGACCCATATAACAAACCCATCAGATGACCCATATAACAAACCCATCAGATGACCCATTGGCATCTGAGTTGATTTGAGATCTGATCTCATCAGATCTCAGAAGCTAAGTAAGGCTGGGCCTGGTTAGAACTTGGGTGGGAGACTGATGGCAACACCAGGTGCCACAGTGGGGCACCAGTGGAAAAAAAACCCAACTGTTGTTGTGTCCTTAGGCAAGGCACACAGTGGGGCACCAGTGGAAAAAAAAACAACCGTTGTTGTGTCCTCAGGCAAGGCACTTCACCCACATTGCCTAGTATGAAAGTGGTGTCTGTGTGAGTGTTTGTGGTCAGAGGTGCTGATGGCGCAGATTGGCAGCCTCGCTTCCGCCAGTCTGCCACAGGGCCGCTGTGGCTACTATAGTATCTTACCACCACTGAGTGTAGAGT
Organism: Periophthalmodon schlosseri; assembly: GCA_000787095.1. Classification (NCBI taxonomy): domain Eukaryota; kingdom Metazoa; phylum Chordata; class Actinopteri; order Gobiiformes; family Gobiidae; genus Periophthalmodon; species Periophthalmodon schlosseri. The sequence continues at coordinate 15,390 of KN484407.1, forward strand.
GAATGAATAATGCACTGTACAGTGCTCTGGGTGTCATGAAAGGCGCTACATAAGTCCAGTGATTAACCCAATGCTCCTGACAGGATGGGTCAAATGCAGAGGACAATAAAATGCACTTGAATCTAACATCAACCTATAAATCTAATCTGATTGGATTTTCAGTTAAAGTGATATGAATTCAGAATGTAATTGAGCAAACATCCAAAAACCATAGGTAAACGTGTGAAAATGTACATCAAATTAGACCAATACATTGTCAGACAATCCCATTTTAAACTGCAGGAGATAGGCTCATTATTTATTTAGCATTTTGAAAGAGAATGAGATAGCTATCCTGTCTAGATGAGTTCTCAACATTTCACTAGATAATATATGTGGCCAATAATTGAGAAAATTGCAGTGATGGCAATGATGGTGGCATAGCATTCCTCTCTGAACCAGAAGGTAACCAGTTTGATTCTCCTTCTTGTGTGCCTGGGTAATAGACTTTACTCCACTCACAATATACCACTATATATGGAAGGTTTAGCCTTTTCTTTAGCTCCATAAATGATGTGGTGAATAATTTACACACTGAATTGAATTATTGTTGTGCATCTGGCCTGGTTCATTAGTCTTTGTGGCATGTTAAAATGGATGAGTGTGGTGTACGGGTGGTACCTGCCGCAGGTGTGAGCCCGTCCTGCAGGGGGCTGTCCCGAGCAGCTGTGGACCATCTGTTCACTCGTGGTGCCAGAGTTCAGGGCCAGTGCCACTAAAACAGTACTTAGCCTGAGACGACCTCTGACCTGGAAGCACAAACAGGTGCGGCGCAATGGGAGAGCTAGCCACATATATGGCTTTGTAATGTAACAGAAGAAGTTTCAGTGGGAAGATGTAAAGCAGCAAAGTAATAAAAAAATATTGTGGTAGCAGTATTAGTAGTATTAGTAGTAGTAGTAGTAGTAGTAGTCGTAGTAGTAGTAGTAGTAGTAGTAGTAGTAGTAGTAGTAGTAGTAGTAGTAGTAGTAGTAGTAGTAGTAGTAGAAGAGGAAGTAGTAGTAGTAGTAGTAGTAGTAGTAGTAGAGGAGAATATAGTAGTAGTGGTGGCGGTGGTGGTTGTGTTGGTGGAAATATATGGGCAAAAAAATATAATTATACTTTATAATAACAACTAACTTTCATTTTAATTTGAATTTTTCAATATTTCATTTACTCATTTAAACATTCGCCACACTGCATCTCACATATTTGCCTAGAGGGTTCTGGGTTTTCTGAAGTTCTATCCAAAAACTGTTAAGTCATTCCCATTTTTCCCGTATGTCTCTGCTTCATAAACTTCCTCAAAGACTGCTCCCTAAATACACAAAAATAACAGGGCATCGATAAAAAAGAAACTATATATGAGAATGTGATTGTTTGGAGACGTGAATGAACCAATAGTGTGACAGAGGAGCCAACGGTAAAAGTTTGGATGAGTTTGAGTTGTCGTAAAGAGGAGGTTTTTGCTGTGTGTGTACTTTCCTTCTACTTTTAGCTCACTCTGCTCCTCAAAGATTTGGTTTGTTTGCCTCTGTGTGAAATCTGCTCTGAAACTGTCACATCTGTCTGCAGTGACTCTCCTCAACATTAACCTCCGCAAAGAGTTCAAACACTCACCTGGAGGAGAAGTGAAGTTAGTCTATACCTCTCCTCTTTTCTGCTTATTCAACCATAATGAAGTGCGCAATCAATGACAATTTACATTGCATTTGTCGGTCACTTTGAGCCACAGCTGCCCTGATGTAAACTGGCGGAAGTGAGGCAGCCAATATGTGCAGCCAACCACCACCAATTAATCACACCACATTTGTACATACAAGCAAAGTAAGTGAAGTGTCTAGCTCAAGAACACAACAACACTACAACACTGGTCCAACCTCAGGGGCAGCGCCACAGTGGGGCTTGAGCGGGCACTAGCCTCCCCCAAAGATTTTTGCTCGACTTTCATAGCACATCCAGTTTTGACTAAAAATGTTGTTCAAATGAGACTCCAATAAAAAAAAAAAGAATTCCATATTAGCTTTTATAAATCACTACAGGCGCTACCGACATTTGAACTTGTTTAAAACAGCAAAGCAAACATGGCAGGGGGTGGTGTTGTTAAAAGGCTCCTCCAACCAAAAATATCTGGCGCCGCCCCTGCAACCTAAAATGGAACTGCATCTTTGAAGTACTGAAGTTACGACAAATGAACTTTATATAAAATAAACTTAAACTTACTGAACTTACCGGTGTTTCGTCTGGAATGTTCAACAGTAGGGCATTAAATGGTAAATGGTCACATATTGTGCTTTTCCACCTTCAAGGCACTCAAAGTATTACATCAAGGAGCCACCCATTCACAAACCAGTGCATGCAGACACTGGGGGCGAGGTGGGTTAAGTGTCTTGCCCAAAGACACAATGACAGTATTCATCTATGGCAGCTGGACCGCTCTACCGTTAATGTTTGCGTCGAGAGCGAGTTTCGAACCACCAACCTTCAGATCAGACTCTACCAACTGAGCTACTGTCACTCATTAAACTTACACATTTCCGAGGCCAAGTTTTAGGTCAGATCTGCGGAGAGGCGGTCCCATCCACACTAAGAATTCATGTTTTTCAAGGTACTTTTGAGCAATAAAAACTGGAATTGTTTAAATGATAGACAGTTTTAATGCTAAACGGTAAAGAAATATCACCTCAGGCAGACAAACAGGTGATGCACCCTCTTCTAGAAAAGTTCCATAGTGAATCTTTAACACGCTGATTCTAAACTTTCAAGCAAGTATGTCTCCATTGTATAGCTACAAACGTAGTACTGGTGAATGTGAAAGTGTGGCCAAAAACAAACATTTGATCAGCTCAGTCCAAGAAAAGCCTGAGTCAGCTGCTCGTAAACCTTTTCAGATGTAAATGTAATACCGTAATTGACATGCGAGACAAATTAGAGACAGAACATTAAAACTTATCAGGAATTTCGTCAACATTCATTAACATTAATCAAATGCTGAGACTGGCACTCACTGCACTGGTATGAAATATTTAGATATGGAAAGAGAACTTCTGAAGTGAAATTATGTCCTAGATGTGCCATTATTTACTGCATTCCTTGTAGAGCCGCTTTGGTTTGTCCTGGTTTATCCTGTGAAAACTTTTCCACCTGGGATCCATTAAGGCTCACTTAAATCTCTTTAATTTGAGGAAACATTGATTATTTCCTGTTTTTGATACAACCGCAAACTTAGGAACAGTTGAGACCTGGTCTATTTAAAAGTTTAATGAGTGAGACTGTTAAAAAATACAGTCCATGGCAACATTGAGGTGGTTTTCACGAGCCCTTATATAACTGTTATTTACCTTCAAAATACAGCTCTGTATAAATGTGAGCTCAAACTAACAACCAACAACGAGCAGTGCATAGACTTTTTAAATCGATCTTTAGGCTCAGACAGAATGATAAAATACCAGCAAATGTTTCTGGATGAGAGACAACACCTTGCATCTCTTGTTCCAAACTGAACCTCGGCTATATGAGTTTTAATCTATCTTGATTAGTTCACAATTCACAACTATTGTATTTGCACTACCACTACCAACTCTCTTAAAATATGTAATAACCAGTGGTGGAAGGTAACGAAGTACAAGTAGTAAAGTATTGTACTTAAGTAGAATTTTTAGGTATTTGTACTTCACTTAAGTAAATTTTACAGTTGATAACTTTTTTACTTTTACTTTTCATATGATCTGAGGGGTTATTTTTACCATGTTCGTGGTAACATCCTGACTGAAGTTTTTGAGTTCAAGTTTTGGCTTTGAGCAAACAAAAAAATTTATACAAAATTCATGAGAAAAGTTAAGAAATTGATTTGCAGCGCTACTGTTGACCAAAAATATGTATCATTTTTGAATCAGTATCACTACATTTAATACTTTAACAAATTAACAGCACTTGTGTGAAATACTTTTACTTTTAGACCTGGTGACTGCCGAATTCTACGCGTATCACTGATTAAGGAAATAAAATTGGAGGACGAAGTAAGTACAGAGCAGTGATGCCTTGAATACAGGAGTATAAAGATTACTCAAACATGCATGAATCACGCTAAGTACAACTTCAAGAGGCTAAATGAGAGCTATAACATGGTTAAAAGCTCTGAAAAGTTAATTTTAGTTTTAGTTAAAGTTAACTTTAAAATCTCCACTGGATGACTGGAAATTGCGATAACTGTATAGATTTCCATTCATAATTTGTACATCTCAGATAGCATGTGGTGTTTTCACTGCTTTAATGTTTACTAATAGTTTGTGAGATTCAAAATTCACTTCACGATGGTAGCCCTTCAGGGTCAAAATTCAATTACAACAACATCAGTTCTAAATATTAGCAATCTAAATGAATGCAGAGGTTGGTTTGCGTGTGGGCTCGTTTTGATCCGTACAGAGATGGGGTGATGGGGCGGGGCCTATGCTCTGCCCCGAGGGATTGTGGGAGTGTGTGGGGTTGCCGTTGGAGCCTGGGCAGCGTGGTTCACTGGGTAATTGCTTTATTGAAGTGATAATTGGATCAGAAATCTAATCAGCACTAATTCCACCTCTGTCCGGTTGGTCTTTGAAATGGTAAGGCGCTCTGAGGGAGGTGGGTCTGCTGCTTGCAACAATAAACGTCAGACAATGCATTACAGGAAAGGCCTTTGAACTCAAGTCAAACCCTGTTGGTACTGGGGTTTTCTAAGCAGAGTTGAACACAGACTCCTTGGCTGACCTAAACACGCAAATGGCAAATGGTTTTAATACAGCGCTTTTCCACCTTCAAGGCCCTCAAAGCACTTTACATCAAGGAACCACTCGCCCATTCGCACACACATTCACACACCAGTGTACGCAGACACTGGGGGCAAGGTAGGTTAACAGTCTTGCCTAAGGACACAACGACAGCCGCCATCTGTGGGAGCTGGAATCGCACCGCCAACCTGTGGGTCAGTGGATCTGACCGCTCAACCAATGATGTTTACGTCATGGGATTAAAACCGCCAACCTTCGAATCAGTGGACAAACACTCTACCAACTGATCTATTTGACCTTAATGGCCACCAGTGTTTACTCACGATGTTTATTGTTTTCTGTTGCGAGTGAGACCACCTGCCAATGTCGAATAATCCAAAAAATAAAAATTGTATTATTTGCGCAAAGAAAATTTTAATCTGGAGTCGAAGCTTCAGTTCATTGGTCAGTGTGTGCCTTATAATGTGACCCATGCCACAGTGGGGGCAAAGTGGGTAAAGTGTCTTGCTCAACGACACAACAACAGGATTTAACTGTGGGAGTTGGAGTCACACCACCAACCTGTGGATCTGACTCAACCAATGATGTTTATGTTGAGAGCGGGATTCAAACCGCCAACCTTCGGATCAGTAGACAAACACTCTACCAGCTGAGCTACTCTCGTCCGATGGAACGGTCAGTTTACTACAGATCTGTTCACTATTGGTCAAACATAGCTGCGCAGCGTCAGATTAATATATCATTTGGAACCAATATTGTGTTAATCTACTAATTTCAACTCACTAATATCTACGTGTGCAGTATCTTTGACTTGATAAAGTCTAAAACGACGCCCAAAAGATGGTTGTAACTTCACTACGACCTCCCGCACTTATCTGCAGGCTTAGCGGTGATTGCACGTTAAAAGCTACATTAATCGCTACATGAAAAGTGCCATTTTTCCATTACGGCCCAGAAGGTTTTTAATGAAAAGTGAACACGACTTGATCAGAGTTATTAGAAGAATTGGGGTGGGACACAGGGACCCTCTCTGCTCTGTCGCTCCTGTAATGACTACACCTCATCAACTGTCAGGGCTTTGGCCATGAGGGACCTCCACCCAATGGGACCAAGATACAAACTATGTCACACCTATGGAGGACATGTAGATTCCATGTTGTTGCTTGAGAGGAACTGGTGTTTTTTTTTTTACTAAATTTGACAAAGCATAGTGACAAAATGGTGTAGTTGGTTCAAATAAAGAAAGAATATTGGTCCAATGCATTTTTTCAATATATGGAAAAAAATGAATCCTGATTTTTTGCAGTGGGTTGCAAAAGTTATAGTTATAGTTGTATGAAAATAGAAAGATTCAAAAAGAATGAGCATAGATTTGATTGAATTGTGGCGTTTAGACCCCCAGTTGGTAGAGCATGCTGGGTAAAGATATCTTAAATGTGCCAAAGAAGAGGAAATGCAGGCTGAGGTGGCCAATGGTTTTACTGCTGATGGGAGAGGGTTGCAGTTTTTTGGGTGTGTTATCGTGTGTACTTTTTCTTTGAACTACTAGGAAATTTTGGGTTATTTTTTGGCTGTACGACAAGATTTAAGCCGTAAAAGGTTGAATGAATAACTTCTATGGCTCATTACAGATGCAAACTAAGTACTAAAGTGTTTCGTTCTGCTATTTAATTATTGCAGCTCATTTTTTTTTTAACAATATTGTAGATTTAGAATAGTTTTTGTGGTTTAAATCTGCTCTTGGGTTATTATGTCAGCGGCATAAATTAGTTTCAGTATTATCATTTATTGTCTGTATCTACTTTAGCAATATATCAAACTTCAAAATGTGTTATCGTGACAGGTCTAGTTGCAGCGTATAGTCTCTCATTAGGGTTGCCAGTTCCTACGACTAAATCCAGTTTGTTTAAACCTAAAGGCCGCTCGCTGATCTGAATCCTGACTATACCCCAACACCTGCAGGTCAGTGAGTGATTTCTGGAGGTTCTGAGCTTTCACATGACGCCTGTCCATATAGTGATGAAAAATGTGCGTTCTCTATATAACGGTCGAGGCTCAGGTGCGATTACAGTTCTTTTAAACCGGTATGAGCGGGCTGCATACCGCACCTTTAAGAGGCAAAGGCTGAATCTGCTCTTTGTTCCATTAGTCACTGTGTTTAATGGTTACTTGTCGGACATTACCCATAATCCCACGCCGTCCTCAGAGCCGTGTAAAGGTTCTGTCGGTGTTTATTAAAGACCACAGCTGCCCATGAGATCCGCATTCGGCAGAGCACTTTGCTTTAATGGCACCGAGAGCGGAGTGTCACGGGATTCTACTCACAACATTAATGAACTTAGCCCGTCTCCGCGGCGACCGTAACCAACACCCCCGTATCCGCGGTGACCGTAACCAACACCCTGACTTTATTAAAACGTGAGGAAACATTTTTATTGGTGACACCACTGGACATTAAAGTCTAATAAACCTGTTATGAGCAAAGTTATGAAGTGAAAAGATTAAGCTGCGGAAGACGAAACTATCATCCACTGACACATTTGAATAAGGTACATTTTCAACAAATAATTTTGATTTGCTGCTTTTACATCTATTTGAAAGGAAATTAACAGTGATTCAAATGGTGATTAAAACTGTTGTTCAGAGCCAGACTAATTATCTGTTTACATATTTACACTCTTGACACTTGAGCAGTCAGCTGTTACACTGTGAATATTGAGAGACAGTTTGTTGTATGAAATAAATTATAAACTAAACATAACCAGTACTAAATGGTCTAGACATGTCTCGGTTGGCAATAGCGCAACAATTTTACTGACTATATTAGCAGGGCCGCTTCAAGGGTGCCCTAAACAGAAATGCTCAGTGGTGCCTCCAACCCACCTCCAAAATATGTGAAAATACAGTAATGATCTGATATTTTGTGATTAGTTCAGGGTTGACACCTTTTGTTGTTCTTGTAACTGTTAATGTGTTGTTGTTAATGAAACTGCTTTGGTATGTGACACTTACATGCACTTCCTGATTATTGGGCAAAAAAAAAAGCTTTATAATTAGAGGCAGACAGCGCACAGCGGAAATATTTTGAACTCAATATATCCGCACTGAGGCCAAACACATTTTTTTACTCAAATACATGGTGAAAAAATCGTGTTGACAATGTTTAAATCCAGGCTCAAAACGGTTCTGTTTAGCTGTGCATATCACTGAAAGGTTTTTATTCTGCACTTTTCTCCTTTAATGTTGATTTTATGATGATTATTTGTGATTATTTATGTTTTGATTTGTTTGTATTGTGATTTTAATGTCTTTCTTATTCTGTAAAGCACTTTGAATTACTTTGTGTACGAATTGTGCTGTACAAATAAACCTGCCTTGCCTTGCTTTACAGACCCTTTAAAATGCACAGTGCCTTCTGACATAATTATTACTATGAGAATCAACCATTTTAGTTACCATCTGTTGCACAATGAACCAGGTTTCAAATCACTACCCATGTGTACTGCCTTTTGCTGACCACTGCAAACTGGGGACACCGCAAGAGCAGTTTTGTAGATTCTCTCATTCATTTTTACAACTACTTCCTCCTTTGTCATAATAAGAGACTTGCAGTCTTTTTATTGTCTGCTCCGCTTTGACAAGTAACTGACGAATAGAACCTCTGTTCCATTCGTGAGTTACCGGTCTGTTTTGGAGACTGGCTCTAGTGAGTAGAGACTGCAGTTGTTTTGCTGTTGTTTTCGTGTGGGTTACAGCACAATAGCCCTCGTGTTCAGAAAATAAACAGCCAGAGGAAATTCGACGTGTTTCCTTACACCACCGCAATACGAAGTGCTTTAAGGGCTAATAAGAACCTTGCATGACTATTTCTGGACAATTAGAAAAGATATAGCACAGTATGGTATCGTATTAGACTGGGGCTTATGCAAGTGCACGGACTTACAGTGTAACACCATCTTGCATGTCATATTACATTTTGCCAAGAATGAAAAATTTGCCCTCTGCATTTGACCCATTGAACCAGTGTTGTTGGGGAACCTGTCAGGAGCTGTGGGAGACTTGGTCAAGAGTAGCCAGCTGATGGATGTGCATATAACGGACATAACGTGGGTTGAAGGGGAACCCAGAGAAGAGGGCAAACAACAGCCAGACACAGGCAGCACATACAGATTAGGGTTTAGGTTGGGTTAAGGTTAAGAATGTAACTATCAACACATAATAATAGTAGTTTCTTTAGAATGTGGTCTCGGAAAAGGTCCGATTTCGTCTAATTTATGTGATTGTTTTCGGTATCTATACTGTAGTTTCTGTACAGTTGACACTCACAGTTACTTGTACAATCTTTGGGCAGTTGGCAGGAGGCCAGGACTTCTTCTTAAGCACTCCTCTGACCCTTGTCTGTTCTTTTCATTCATATTCTGTATCTTGTGCATGCCTTAAACTCTGATAACACCACCATTCTTCAGCCTATGTTATCTCTGTGTGTCCTGCTTTTTCATATCCTCTGCTTGGCCTGTCCCTGCACTTTTTATCGTAGTTTTAAGATATGGTTTGTCTGTCGGCCGTGCCCGTTGCCGTGACACCCATCTCTCAGAAAGCTGTCACCCCGTTCTGCACTTATCAGCTCCGGTCCCGCCTTTGTGTCCCGCGTGGAGGTCGATTGGATTTGAAACGGAGCTCAGGGTTGATTGAGTTCTTGAATGGACGTGGCCGGTCCGTAAACAGGGGCTTTTGGAGAGATCATTTTCGCAGACTTTTACCAGGATTGTATCAGCGAACATCGATTTGTCATGACAAGATGGGACTAAAGGGGGACAAGGTTGGACTACTTTGGGAGAAAATAGGAACAGAACCAAACTGGACAGATACAAAAGGGCCCTAGGGTTAGGTATTGGGGATGGAGTAAAGACATCCCAAAACTAACGAGTTCAGTCAATACAAAACTATAGACTAGTTATTCAATTATATATGCACAAATCACCAAATTCTCACACCACATTCATACATGCAAGGTAAGTGTTTTGCCCAAAGACACAACAATATGAGCTGGCCAAAGTAGAAATTGAACTGCCAACCCTGAGTGACAATTGACAGTAGGACAATTAAAGTCACTGTCCCGGATTTGACTGTTTTAAAACCGTGAAAAACGCAACTAGTTTATGCAGTAGTCCAAATTTATTCCTCACTTGCCCTTTGCATTCCGAGCTAATTATTCACGGCAACGAGTTTATAAGCAACAACTAGCATGCTAACACGCACTTCCTGATTATCGGACAATAAAACGTTTTATAATTAGATGCAGACAGCACGCAGTGGGCTTATTTTGACCTCAAGAGCGATAAGAGACAAGATAAGAGACAAGAGAGATATCTGTAATGGGGCAAGGCAAATTTTTTGCTCAAACACATGGTGAAAAAATCAGCTACAGGCTCTTTAAAACACACAGGGACTTCTGACATAATTATTACTATGGGAATCAGCCATTTTAGTTACATCTCCCACATGTTAGTGCCACATGAATCATCTCTGAGGACCTCAGGGACCGGCCTCCTGCTGGTTCCAGAGTCAGGACTAACCATGGGGAATCAGGGTTTCAGTTTTATGTGGCTAAAACCTGGAACAGTCTTCTTGAAGATGTGAGACAGGCCTCTACTTTGGCAATGTCTAAATCCAGGCTCAAAACAGGTCTTTATTTGTTTGTATTGTGATTTGAATGTCTTTCTTATTCTGTAAAGCACTTTGAATTACTTGGTGTATGATTTGTGCTATACAAATAAACTTGCCTTGCTTTACCATCTGTTGCACAATGAACCAGGTTTCAAATCACTACCCATGTGTACCGCCGTTTGCTGACCACTGCAAACTGGGGACACCACAAGAGTAGTTTTGTAGATTCGCTCATCCATTTTTACAGCTACTTCCTCCTTTGTCATAATAAGAGACTTGTACGCTTTTTATTGTCTGCGCCGCTTTGAAATGCTTTGTTCAATACCACATATAGAGAGTCCCACTGTGAGCCGTGGCGGACTTGGAAATCTGTTGCAAATGAACCAGGTTTCAAATCACTACCCATGTGTACCGCCGTTTGCTGACCACTGCAAACTGGGGACACCACAAGAGTAGTTTTGTAGATTCGCTCATCCATTTTTACAGCTACTTCCTCCTTTGTCATAATAAGAGACTTGTACGCTTTTTATTGTCTGCGCCGCTTTGAAATGCTTTGTTCAATACCACATATAGAGAGTCCCACTGTGAGCCGTGGCGGACTTGGAAACACAGACAGGAACAGGCACTAGCTCAGAGAAAATCCAAGAAAAGTGCAGACTTCTTCAGAAAATGCAGTACTCCAATGCATCTCCCGGTGAGTTTTATCATAGGACTCTACATCTTTTGATCACTAAAGATGGTGGATAGTACTCGGTTATATTCACTCAAGTACATTTATTTGAGTATTTTTTAATGAAATTGTACTTCTCAAGTAGTTTTCAGACACCATGCTTTTGCTACTTGAGTAATATATTTTAAAGTGTAATAGTACTCTTACTCGAGTAAAATTGTTGGTTACTCTTCTCACGATGAGAAAGGCATAAGTGACAAAAGCTGTATGTTGACAATATTAAATTATTTGAAGATTTGTGTTTCTTGCACCGCTCCTTCAGATAACATTTACTCTACTACTATAATATATTATAATATATAATTGTGCAATATTTTGTCCAGTTACATGAATTATTTGTATTATTATTATTATTATTTTAATTCATAAATGTTTCCTCCGAACAGTTAGTCTCACAATCACTCTTATTTCCCCAGCTAATTTTACTCTTGAGTAATTTCTTGGACCACTACTTTATACTTCTACTTGAGTAATATTAGTTACAAAGTACTGGAATTTTTTTGGCTACTCTACCCCCCTCTGCAAAAAGATGGTATGGCCCACCACACAACTTAAAGGGCCCATATTACACTATTTTCTGATCTATGTTCTAACATTGTTTCCTCATCAAAAACATGGAGTTTTGTTTTGTTTCATTCACATGTTTAACACAGAAACCCTGCATATTTAGGCTAAGTTCTTCTCTCAACACGGGTGGAACAGAGTATTTTGAGCTTTGGAGATGTAGACTAATAACAAAATATTACTCAAACATGCGTGAATGAAACAAAACACAACTCCAGACATGTTTTCGATGAGGTAGCAACATTATAACATGATTTGAAGCTCACAAGAGTCACTTTTGTGTAATATAGGACCTTGACTACACAAAATTCTACACTGCATACAACAACTATTACCGCATAGGCCTAGTTGTAGTATGTTTTTCCACCGTGCAGTTAGCTTTCTGTTTTCCTTTGTTCAGCTCATTAAGCAACTAAAACAAAAAAACATTAACCTATCCAAGTGCATTTTTGGCTGCTGTTCAAATTAATTAGGTAATGTTGTATATATTAAGGTCTAATAGAGGGAAGAAGTCAAAAAGTCCACTTAGGATAAGATGTGTCTCTAAGCACTTATGCAGTTAAAAGCTTGTGTGCTGACCAAGTTGTTGTTGTTTTGTTTTCTTCGTTAATTAATTACAACAATCAGTTTATTGAACAGTTTGGTTTAGATGCAAAATGTGGGTGCCAAATTCGGTACAGCTGGTCCACCGCACACGAATAAGCACGTCTGAATTCAACAAACGAAGATTACGACATATCTGGACCACACGGCGGCGCGGTGACGTCATCGGGTCGCATCGGGCCGGACTCACATTTTGGCCGCTCCTCTGTAGATATTCAGCTCGGCTCCTCGTGGTCCTTATCCAGAAACATACTGCCATGAAAAATGACGCGAGGAATTCCTATGCAGTCACAAAGGGACACAGTGCCCCCCGATGGAGAGAGGTGACACAGCAGTGGATGCTGTCAACAAGTTAAAGATGGTTTTTGTTCATGGAAAAGCAAATCAAGAATGGTTTTGATGACTTTTGAACGGTATAATTAAGTATAAAATCTTATCATCTTACCCATATGGGATCAATATGAATCCCAATGTTTTAAAAGGGTCAAACAACATGACATTCGTAGTTGAAGTTAGGCTTTGCTGCTCAGACTACAGTGTATTTACTCCCAATCTAAACAATATCCAGTTTCTGTTGAAATCTCAGCATTGTGGCTTAGTGGTTGGCACTCTCACCTGATAGCAAGAAGGTTGTGAGTTCAGTTACTGGACATACATGCTGCTTTTCTGTGCATCGACTGCAAATTTGGTCTGAGTGACTTTCCTCAGTCTAACTCTGGTTACCCCAGTGAAAAGAACATGCATTATAATAACTGGCATAAACAGGACTCAGAAGGGCAGGCCTATTATTGATATTCTACTTTTTAAATACATTTTTGCTATCAAACCTTTCATCTAGAACTCTTCTCCAAAAATGATATCTTGACCCTATTAAAATGTATTTTGTCACCTGTTTCCACTTAATGATGTTAATCCAAAGCAAATAATTTAGATTTTAAGATGATAAATATATGCACAAATTTTATATAAACCCATAAAACAAATGGGACAAGGTGACATAATATATTTCATTTTCCCCACTGGCATTGAAGGATGGGTCAAGCGCACATCTAATTTCTTATTTAAAATGGGACTAAACAACTAAACTCCGCCCACAACCACATTTCAAATAGAGCTGCTAAACTGGGCAGTACCTGGAGGATTAAAGAAGAGAGCGAGAGAAGAGGAGGGGCGGGGTCTAGACATATAAGGTACAGTGTGATTGGTCAAATAGGTATCCACACTTCAAACTCTGCCCCTGCAGCCAGGTGTTTGTATTGGCTGTAATCAGACCAGTCTTTTGTGATGTCACCAACTACTGGAAACTGCAGAGGCCACAGAAGGCAGCACACACACAGATTTAGGCCTTTAGGCAGTAAGTAATGCTATTAAAACACCATATACACAGTTAAGTAGCAAAAAAAGTGGATTTAATGTTTAGTTCCACTTTACAACCTTATAGTAATGTCAAAAACCAGTACCAATACTCACTTACTTTTATATTTCTTACCAATATAGCATTTAGTATTCTCTTGTTTTCTGGCTCATTTTTCTCTCATCATCCCTTTTCTTTCAAACAAACCCACAATCCCATTTATATTTGGGATTTTTCTTCATCTCTTTCCAAAACATTTCCAGCGTCACAAGTGGTGGTTACACAAACAGCTGCAGAGAGGACTCCAAACACAGGGTGCACGGACAAGGCTCTGAATGGAAAGTGGTTTGTTTCTCTGTTATTTTACCACAGGCGAAATGCGTAACATTAAAGAGGTATTACGAAACATTCATTCAATCATTTATCTGCTCATGTACAGTCTGGACAGTGTTTAGATGCAGGGCTGACAATGAAATACTGGCTGTAATCAGGGCAGTCTTTTGTGATGTCACCAACTACTAGAAATAATCTGATCTCACATTGATTGGTGTGATTGGTCCAACAGGTATCCGCACTTCAAACTCCGCCCCTGCAGCCAGGTGTTTGTAATCAGAAACACCTGTCTATAATCAGATCAGTCTTTTGTGATGTCACCAACTACTCGAAACAATCTGATCTCACACTGATTGGCAACTTAGAAACTTTACTAATCTTTTGGATTCGTTCATTTCAAAGAGCCGTTCAAAAGACTGGCTCTTTTGCTGTTTATTTATATGCCAATGTGAGAACTCATTTTAACAACAAACTAATCACAGAGAGAAACGACCAAGGCTTAAATGTGTTTAAAATGGTTCAAACTGAGAGTGGGAGTGTTTTTACCCTTTCCAATGAGGCATAATCAAAATAAAACGTTGCACTACGATAATAATAATTTTAAAACTAACTGTTAGTATGATGCCAAATATGTTTTTTGTGCACAAAGCTTTCACTCGTGTTGCCTGCTCTGCTTCTCTGCTGATTCATGTATAATAATCTGTATAAAAAAACATACAAATTAGAAAGAAAAAAATTCTGTTCTTTAAAAAAATGAGATCCATATCAAAACCGTTCACGTTTAGAAACCGTTTAAAAGAGCCGAACGTCACACCACTACCTGACAAATCCAGACTGACATCTCTCCGGTCGTTCTGGTCCAAGCATGATCGTCCAATCAGATTTGTTTTTTCAGTGAAGCATGTGAAACGAAGGAACTCACTGGTCATGTATCTTTTACAAACAAAACTACATACAGAAGTTTGCGATGTTTTTTCTGTCCCTTGTGATATTTTTTTCCTCATAAACAGCCATATTTGTAAAGTATTGAAGAAGTTTATATTCTGGATCCCAGGCAAATGGCATTAAAATGATCAGTTGCTGAAAAAGCTGACCCAAACAGACTACAGCAAAAGCACCACACTTACCACTACAGTATATATAGTTAAACGTTTGTGTATTTTGTGTATTATATATTTTCGTGTTAAATCTGGTGATGGTCCAGTGGTCTGTGCTGTGTCCCCTGCTGTGGATAGACATAGACATGTTTACTCGAATCCAGATAAAAACACTCCACTCCACTGCCTCCTCATGTGCAGCCAAAAAGCGTTTACTAACAGAAAGAGGAACTCGGAATCTACAGTAAAACCAACTACAACTAGTGGAAGAAGTGACTCAGTAAAACAAAATATTAGTCAAAGTACATTTGCTTTGAAAATGTATTCTCACTGTGAGTAGTACTTTTAGTCATACAATTATGTGATACTAATAAGTGGTCATTTTGCGTGGGTCAAATGCAGAGGACCAGTTCCCCTTAACACCTTAACATCACACTGCAGATTTTTATATTTGCACCAATACAGTTTGGTTTTCAGCTACTTAATCGTAATACTGGAGAATTCTGGTGCTGCTTTTGACTTTGCTTTGCCTGCCCTATTCATGGGTGTCATCGTTTATATGCAACATTTTGAAGGCTTTTCCAATTTGGTTTTAAATTGTTAATCGCTATGGCAACGGTCCAAATATCTCATCATTCTGCGATCAGTGGATAGCGATATGGACGGTTGGATCCACTGCAGAGAACACGTTTTCTCATGAGGACCAAGAAGGTTACCATAATATATTCCCAGTGCCCTTAAGACCTGTGTCAGTGCAGTTCTTTATGTTGCTAATGCTACTATTATAAACAGCTACAAGGTTTAGCATGATCTGGGAAATATTTCGACTGAGCCTAAAAAGCAGTTGGTCAGTTGCCATTTTAAGGCATCTGCGGAACTGCTTGTGGTTTTAGCGTCTAGACAAATATTTTTTTTCTACTTCTTGTTACATGTGCATTCGTGTAGAGCAGAGGATTAAAGCTACGGTTTACTGGGTGTTTCATAAGTGAGCACTTTAAACAGGACAGGCTTGATCAGTGTCTGGAGTCCATCAAACTCTGCAACGATTTTTTTTTTAATTGAAAGGTGGAGATATTTACTTGGTTTACAGCTGCAGGAATGATTACTATTGACCCAAAGTTTTTTAGGTATGTAACTTATTCTGCAAATAACAAAATATCAAGTCTCTAATTGTTTATAAAAGCACTATAAATGAGTGCATTAGCATTTAATGTGGATGCTCCTGGCTGTTTTTAAACTGTCCTCTGTGTACGGAATCTTGAAATTGCACATTGTAATCAGAATACAGATATACAGAATTCAGATATCTATGCAAATTTTATGTCGTAACTTGGACACTAAGAAAAGCATGGTGATAATGGCATTTTGAGTTAGTCAAGAATCAGAGTTTTACCAGCATCAACTTCTCCTTGAATGTGATTTTTAAAGCTAAGAATTCTCTGTAATGCCTCAGTCGTCCAGGTAGGTTCCATAGCAGAAATTATTTTCTTACAGGCTTTTGCCTGTAAGTCCTGTGCTCAGGTCTCTGCACTGGCTCCTGTGGCTCAGAGAATAGACTTTAAAGCAGCTCTGCTTGTGTTCAACTCTCTCCATGGCCTGGAACCAAAGTACATCTCCCACATGTTAGTGCCATATGAACCATCTTGCACTTTGAGGACTTCAAGGACCGGCCTCCTGCTGGTGCCCAGAGTCAGGATTAACCATGGGGAATCGGCGTTTCAGTTTGATGCAGCTAAAACCTGGAACAGTCTTCCTGAAGATGTGAGACAGGCCTCTACTTTGTGTGTACGTGTATTTTATATTTATGCTTGTTTTGGGACGTGGCTGGTCGCAGTTTAAATAGGCCGCCTATCCATGGCGCGCTCTCTTGCGCTCTTGCTCGCGCCCATTGCGCACCGCCTCGCCCTCCACACCTGGGGCGCGCGCTCGTCGTTGTGCGCGCTCCACGGCTCTGACTGCTGCTCGGTGCAGGGCGCACCAGACCTGTTAGCTGCAGTTAGCCTTTTTGTGTTTGAGCTGGTGGGACCGGCTGTTCTGTTTTCGCCTTTTGTTTGATAAGTTTAGTTTGGGGATGTTTTCGGTTTTAGATTAGTGATGTCGGCACTGGCTCCTACGGCCCTGTGCGGGGTTGGCCCGGTGCTGCATCCTTTTGTTCTGTTTGGCAGGCTCATCAGCTCCACCTTTCTGTTGTTACTTTGTTTTGGGCACGGGAGGGGGGTTTGGGGCTTTTTAAAGTAAATTAAAATTAACTCAAAATAAACTATTTAACTTTTCGTAACCCGTTTGACTCCTGTGTCCTTTTTAAAGTTTGATCCACCCGGGTCGGAGCATGTGCATATGACTGAAAGGTTTTTATTCTGCACTCTTCTCTTTTAATGTTAATTTTATGATGATTGTTTGTGATTATTTATGTTTTAATTTGTTGTATTGTGATTTTAATGTCTTTCTTATTCCGTAAAGCTCTTTGAATTACTTTGTGTACGAATGGTGCTATACAAAAAACTTGCCTTGTCTTGCCTATACCATTTATCCACAGTATATCATTTAAACTAATTTATCTGTTATTCTATTCAAATGCAGGTGTTTCATTGCTTACCTTCAAAATATGCATTCTACTGCAAGCAGGCTGCCTCTCCGCAGATCTGACTTGTAACTTGGCGTGGTTGTGTGACATGTCTGTCTCTGTGGAGATATATTTGATGCTATACTGTGGAACAGACAGAAGTTGAATGGCCACTTTGGAAATCAAATCTTAATTTCTTCACACTGAATTCATCTTTGTGTTTCTCTGTATAATCAGCTGAAGCAGAATTCACTGGCCCAGCAGGGGGCAGTAGATTCCCATGTCTGTTACGGTTTTCTGGAAGCTATCATCGCCACTGTGCATATAAATGGTGGAAATTAGAAGAGTGAATGAATGTGTTATCACAGAATTTGAATGTGATTATGAGTTAGAGCCAGTCCACCAATATAATTAATGGAACTACACAAGTTACAATTGAATTCACAATGTACAAGATAATGATTTCTTATTCAAAGGTCCTATAATATTGGACTGAACTCATTTGAGCATTTTCATGGGATGTTATAATGACATAATAAAATGTTTCTTTAGTTTATTTTGCACGTGTTTGAGAAATCCTTCACTAAACAGTTACACTACAATACATTTAGCCTAAACATATATTTTTCTTCGTCTGTAATGCACTCGTAATTCCCACTGTTAAACACAAGATGTCACTGTTTTATATGTTTGGCATAGGTGTTTGGCCTAAGTCGTGAGCCTAGTTGAACTCATGAGCACCGTCTCTATCTTGTGGCAAAATGGTTAACTGCTACTATTAAGTGGGATTAATGTGCAACAAAAAGATGGTCAGAATAATTTATTCAACAGTAGCTTGGATCAAACTATAACACAGTGGAAATATGTACAGAACTCTAAGGTTAAGACTTGAGACATAAAACATGATAACGGAATTTACAGAAAATCCAAAACAGAAGTGGTAAGATCGGACAAACTCATGAGAGGTAACAAGTGGAGCAGTGATCTTTGGATTTGAAGCAATGAGTTCCAGTTCATTTGGTCTTTGGTGAATATTTCAAAGAACAAAATATAGCTTAGCTCAGAGCTGCCATGAAATGTCAAATAGTTTTCCTTCAAGTGCCACAAGAAAAAAAAAAAAAAAAAAAGTGGTAACACTTAATAACTACACTTGAATTAGCCTTAATAAAGCATGAACAAAGATTGAATTCATAATGAACAAATAGTTTATTAAAGAAGGGGTATTTTACTTACTACTTCTCTTACTATAGGGCATTAACTGCTAACACATGACATATTTAGATCATCATGTTACCTTTTACTGTTTTGAAAATGCTATATTACGTATTAATGTATTAACATGTTTTATAAGTTTCCCTTTTGTTTTTGACATTCTGAGTCTCCCTCCCTTTACAAAGTCATAAAGTCACTCTCCCTTCAGAGCTATCACAACACAATCAGCGTGCGTCCTGCTAATGAGGCTGCTGCACATCGCATCAGGTTTGTCAGGTTGCTGTGTACAATTTTGTATCATGTTGGATCATTAAGATACTGAGGCTAGGAGATAAGAACTAAGAGGTCTGCATACCAGTGCCCATCTCATACACCGGCCTATATGACAAAGTACAAATAAGGTAAAATACTCTAATAAAGATTTCCATAATAGTACATTTATGAATGATTGTTGTGCAGGAGCAAGGTGACGTAGGTTTGTGGACTGAGCATTCCACAGAATCTTACAGCTAACTGTAAGGAGGGTTTGAACAGGGCCCGGGAGATATCTCAAAATTACTGAAGCATACGTGGATGACATCTAAAACCTCTTCAGGCATGTTTTTGATGAGGGAACGACACTGTGGTCAAAACTCAACAAAAATCTATTTTGCATAGAATGCAAGAATTTTTCAGGCTTAATCACTATTGAATTAATACACTAACTCTAAATAATTTATTAAGTACTTACTAAGCTTAAGTAATTCTTAATTAACTATGTGTTCATATGAATTAAGTCTTTGTTGATGCTTTATTAAGGCTAATTAAGGTGTAGTTATTATAAAGTAGTACCAAATATGTTTCCAGCGTCTTAACAAAAACATGTCTTTAAACAGACACTTTTAACAGCAGTTTTACATTGTTCAGCCAATACATTTTGACCACCACAAAATTCAAAAACTGTTTTCAAAATACTTTTTCAGTGGATGTGCAACTTCAACATTGGGTGAGGAGATTCAATAAAAAGTAGTGGTCTTTCTTTCAGATTTGTAGGAAAAACCAATGCAAGTCAGTCATACAATAAGGCAGACCACTTCTAAGGCACTGATTCTATCTTGCAATTGTGAAGAGAACACCGTTACCATAGATAAGATTTTTGAGCCATTAGTCATGTTTCGATGGGCCAGTTTGATGAGGCCACCTCCAACTGAATTGTGTCTACAGGGCTCCGGGTCATAACTAATAATATTTTCTTACAAATAAATCTAAATTGTGTCTGAAATGTACTTTTTAATCGTAAGGCCAATCTAAGCATTTCATAAGAAGATGTTTAGTAATTCCAAGTTTGTGGTGGTGTGAGATTAAAGCTAGAGTGAAGACCACTTCTGGTTTATCATCAGCTTTTTCTGCATTTATTTTAGGTCTCTGCGCCTCTGTTCAATTTTTTAACGTCTCTTTTTGGCTGGATTCAAAAATGATTATTTTCTGCGTATATCTGCTTTTTGCCGTCTTATTTGTGCCTGAGTCTGTGTTCTCTCTTCCAGTCATCTTGCTGTGCTATGTAGCTCCTTAGCTCCTCCTTAGCTTAAGCAGACGACGGAGCCGAACAGGGCCAACCTGCTTTGAAAGGTACTGCTCAGACAGACCGGTACTGTTCGCTTAAAACAATGGAAACACTCTTGGACCATACCAATCCAATCCAAAGCAAACCAACTGAAATAAATCTTTTTTGGCCCACTATTTTGGCACCACAATTTAAGAAAAGTATGAAGTAGCAATCATTGGTGGTCATAATGTTATGGCTGATCACTGTATATTTAAAGTCCTCTTACAGCTCAGGGCTCAGTGGTTTTGTTGCGTGGACTAAGGGCACTTTGAGGCATTTTTAAATGAGTGAATCTGCGTTTCACAAAGTGTCTGTGGTCTTTGGGCCAGACCTGTCCCGTGTTGAGACCCTGTTTATGCCACTGGGCCTTCTCTGGAAACTGCTGAATGTAAAGTTTATCTGTGTACTGCAATTCAGGCCTGATCAACCGCTCACACTTGGCTCTGGTTTGATTGTTCATGTCTGGATTCAAGTTGTATCCTTGTATAACTGCCGCTCCATACTGGAAAGGCTTTAAACCAGTGTCTTTTATTTTCGAAGGATCCACAGCGCCGCCATCTTTGAGACAAATATCTGCTAGTTTAGTCTGTAGCGCTCTCAGTTCAGAGACTTCTTTTTCCAGCTGTTGTCGTCCGATTAGGGTGTCCAATTTGTGCCAAAAAGTAGCGTTAAAATGCAGGTAAATTTTCCAATCCAGAGCGTTCCACTTTTTGATTTTGTCTGCAGTTTCCGGGGAAAGTTTATGCCGTGTGCGGTCACTTCGGCTGTTCAGTTTAAAAGACACAACATCCTCTAAAGACCAGCAGAGGGAGTGCTTGAGCAAAACCATGGATTCTTCAAAATACTCGGAAATAAGAATGAGATGGAAGTCACGTTCAATGGCAGAAATAGCGTTTAAAACTTGCTTATTAAGATCTGGGGACTCAAAAGTTACATTATTGTTGAGACCGAAATCAAACGCGAGGATGTTGTGTGCATAGTGGTTATTGACAATAGAGCCGTTGTAATGAGTTCTGCTGGAGTTGAGGAAATCGTCCAGTGACCTTTTGCCGTGGAAAGCCGGAATGCTTTTGTAGTAAATAAATATGGACTCCATCATCGAGACGGGATTTCTCAGGATGGAGAAGTAGAAGGTGTCGTGGGGCATCACCTTGGCAACCTGGGCACAAACAGGAAATGACAGTGTGAGTTTGAGTTTATGTCTGAAAAGTTACCAAATCAGAGAGCAGCATCAAATGCGGAAGGGATTATGGTCAAGCCACACTACAAAGACTTGCACTGATGTAAGATTAGAGATGATAAGCGTTGTGTTTTTTTCTGGCCTGTAGACTCTATTGAACATTACAGACGTAGTGTGAAATGGGGAGAGAGAGACATTCAGGAACAGATGCTCAATTAGAAGAAAAAGGTGGCTGTCAACATAAAATGAGCACTGTTGACCTAGCCTGGTAAACTGTGTATTTTTAGTTACTTTTTTTGTTTGTTTGAGAATACGTCACACATTTTGCTACACATTTAACTTATAAAAGACAGAACTTGTATTATTTCTCTGATTGTTATGACTGGTTAAAGTGGCCAACTGGGCTTCCCAAACGAGTCTTACATGCTTTTCTATCATGCTTTTATTGAGAGTCTTTTAACTTTTTCTGTTACCTGTTGGTTTTATAGTTTGTCAGTCAAAGATAATAATAGCCTAAACAACATTGCAAAAACTTTCTCAAAGATAATAGGTGATAATAACTCTCTATGGAGGAGACAGGTGCTCCAGAAGGCCAAAAGTATCATCATATTTTAAAAGAGAGACTCTCCCTGATGCCCTCTGGGAGCTGCTACCTCATCCCCAGCAGCAAAACAAAACATTCCCTTTGCCATTCAGCTCCTAAACACAGAGGCACAGAGGTGTAATAAGACGTAGCCAAAGTGTTCATTTTGTTGTAATGTTGTTGTATCTGGCCTTTGCATTTTGTGCCACTGCTGAGACTGCATTTCGTTGCACTGTACAATGACAATAAAGTTGATTTGAATCTAATGTGTTGCACTTTATACCTCATTTGCGTTTATACTCTTGCCTGGGATCCAGAATACACACTTCTTCAATACTTTACGAAGATGTGAGTCTGGTCAACGGTGAATCTCCCCGTTTTCAAATGGGCGTGATTGACAGGCGGATTAGCCAATCAAGGACATGCGTAGTCCATTCGTATCAGTAATAATAAAGGAAAAAATATATCACGGGGTCTGAAAAACATTGCGGATTTCAGCTCAATCAATGTATGATTCACTAAACTCTGTTAATGTGAGGTGAGATAGATAGATGAGCTCCTTCGTGTCACGTGTCACTAAAAAAAACTGATCTGATTGGACGATCACATTTGACCAGGCTTGAGACGCAACAGAGGACGTGAGGACCAGACTGATATCAGTCTGTATAAAAAATACATAGAGATATCATTTTGGATTTGCCAGGCAATTTATACTCAGCTCTGATGTCCACACTGTACGAGCATCTGACTTGAGTAAACTGCTATGTATGTGAGCGATATGTGACTGCAAACAGAATCGTGTCTTGGGGATAAATAAAGTTTTCTGAACAGATAAACCTAATTACTATTTGAATGATCACAATTAGCAAATGACAAAAGCTGCAATTATAACGTGCCCACTAACAACAAAATATCTAAAAACAAGGAGTCTTATTCATTTAGCCGCTAACTATTTATCACAGTTATCTCTCAAATGTAAATGCACCAATCTAACGGTCACAGAACCAATTATATAGAGATTTTATTCCATAATGTTTCAATCTTACCAACGGATTCCAAGACCTGATGCTTACAATCCCCAGACCTTTACATCTCTCCCTCTGCGACCTGCTCCACCCTCCAGCTCTATGATAGGCTCATGTTTACTTTACATAAATACACTTTATCTGGCCCATTTATCTGCTCCTGTCCCTCCCATCTGTTTGTGATCTTAATCAGCACAACATATGGACCACACATGTTTCGAGTCCTAACTGGAGTAAAGCGTCAGTCTTTGTCACAGTAATGAGCTCCAGGCTGTTTCAGATACTATATCATTCAAGTTTTAGTTTTAATCAAAAGCACAAGACTATCTTTTCTCTTTTCATTTTTCTGTTTGGTGAAAATGGTAAATGTGTTGCCCTCATATAACCCTGCTTTTCTGGAGGCGAGTTTCGAAGTCGCCAAGGACAACTGCACGGTAAAGTCTGTAATTAGTCCAGGTTAAATTGTGTTTAAATCCTGGTTTGAGATCCCAGTCTAGACCTGGTTTGTAAATGATTTCAGTCGTGTTTTGTCCAAGTAGTTTTACATTTTATTTAGTTATCAAATCCTGTTTTAGTTAAGAGGTCAGTAAATATACAGTTGCTAGAGATTTTATTTAAAGTTGGTATAAAGTATCCAGCATAAAAGCAACTATTACACTTTTATCTTGATGTACTGATGCTAAAGTTAATAGTGGCACACACAGATTACAACAGAATACATTGTTGCTCGGACTCAAGGACAGGACTGTGAGTTCCTGTGGCCCTGCTGTTGGGAGCTCCTTCACACACCTGCGCTGACACACACTATAAAAACTGTAAACACACACTCCTCAGGGCTCTCCTCCTTTTCTTTCGATACCTTTATCTATGTGAGACTCAATAAATCCTTCTGACTTTACATTGCGGACTCATGGTCCTCTTTGACTCTTACACCAAAAACGAACATCCTTACATCTAGGTGGCCTTGACCTGGTGGTGTCTGGAGGACCTTTAGGCGTGTCGAGGTAGAGTCTGATGACTGTCTCAGTGACAACCAGGGTACCCACAAAATAAGGTAACCAGAAAACCTTTTTAATAAAATGTCTGCACAGGCCAGTTTTGATTTAATTAGGATTGTCACTTTCACAGAAATCTGTAATTGTCTCGCAAATTTAGAAGTTTGTATTTTGCTTGTCTGAGTTTTTACAGATGCTAAGTTTCATTAAGCACCTCCTAACACACACACAATAAACTGGCATTAGAAATCCTCTTCAGACTGTCAATAGACTAGATCTATTGGACAGCCAGAGTTGGACTCTGAGGGTGTCAATTATTAATCAAATTACCTCTTGGAATACATTCTGACGAGAGTCTATTGAACATAGTCACTATGGCAAAGACGCTTGAAGTAGAGGTGTGAGATATATTGGAAAAGTGATAATATCGAAATTGTTGTTCTGGAGACCTGCACAATTAAAATACCCCTTTGTGGTCAATTTAATGGTACATTATAAAAGATATAGCCTATATATGTATATATATATTGATATGTTCATTTTTGTCAGTGTTGCCCTCCCCTATGTTGAACTGTGATTAGGGAAGTCTGTCTAAAGTGAACCGTACCGCCCTGTTTGAGGGGTCTGAAGCTGACCCTGGAGGGTACTAGCTCCCAGAGGGGGCCAGCACGGTAAGGATCGCTTTAGCTAACGTGGGTTACACAAAAAACAAAACAAGATGATTGGACAAGAGAGAACGCAGACTCAAGACAGCAAAAAGCAGATGTAAACAGAAACTTTATATTTTGAGCCGATATGCATCGCAAAACAAAGCACGAATGCAACAGCTGTTTCCTGTTTATCGATGCACGGCACTCACCTATAAAGATCAAAAATATTATATTTCCATGCATTGGGTTTGGCTCTAACATGAGCCAAACCCAATGCATTACATAAAGAGAGGTTAGAACGTGGTGTAGAGGAGCAAAGAAGTGAAACAATGCAGAACAAGCTGACGATAAACCAGAAGTAGTTTTGTGTTTATGCTTCAGCCACATCTCACAGTGAGTATAATTCAAATATGATTTTAATTTTATTTCTTAAGAAAACCTTTGTAATGTTTGGGTCAAGTCAGTGTCTCACAGAGCTTTGTCCCTGGACCCGGAGCCATGCTCGGGGCATGGAAACACAATTCAGCAACAGAAAAGAGACTTGGAAAAGAGACCATTATTGCCAGAGCCTTATCACCCCTCCTTCGTGTCTCTCCTCTTTGCTTTTCACCCCTCCCTCTCCTCTCTCTTCTCTGCCTTCACTGCCAGAGATTAATATTTAAAGTGGCAAAGATTAATTTAGCCACTTTCATGTTGATTAAAAATTTGCCTTTTAAAATGTTTAATTAAATTATCTTTTGTACAATACTAGATAAATCATTTTACTTATCTGACGCCACACATTTTATTTTAGGACTATTTAACTGTCGACGTGATTTTACATTTAATTAGATCATGCTGAAATTGAAATAAACAATTCAAACCTTAGCTTTTTATTTTGGAATTTTGTTTAATTGAAATATAGATACTGATTTTTTATGCAAAATTATTTACAGATTTAGAGGTGAAAACACACACCTTGTCCGTGCAAATTTTGAATATATTTTTTGAATATATTTTACTTTTGAGTGGATTTGAGACCGGTCTATGGCTTGTTGTGTCTGAGTGGCCATGGTTTGAGTACAGTGGCTGGGACTGGCTCTGCTTCTGCTGCTGTTTAAAGTCGCCTGTCTGATGCTGAGGAACATGAACTGAACTGAAACAAAGTGACTGCTGGGTCTGAAAGCTCAGTGGACTGGGTTCCTCCACTGGTCACATGACCACACATGTCCCAAGTGTTAACTGGAGTAAAACGTCACTTTTTGTCACAGCATTGAGCTCCAAACTGTTTCACAGACTATATCATTCAAGTTTTAGTTTCAATCAAAAGCACAAGACGAATCTTTTCTTGTTTCATGTTTCTGTTTGGTGAAAATGGTAAACGTGTTGCTCTCATATAACCCTGCTTTTGTGGAGGCGAGTTTTGAAGTCGCCAAGGACAACTACATGGTACATGGTAAAGTCTGTAATTAGTCCAGGTTAAATTATGTTTAAATCCTGGTTTGAGATCCCAGTCTAGACCGGTTTTGTAAATTTCAATCATGTTTTGTCAAAGTAGTTTTACATTTTATTTAGTTGTCAAATCCTGTTTTATTTAAGAGGTCAGCAATTGCTACTGATTTTAATTAAAGGTGGTCTGTGTAACTTTTCAAGTGGAAAGTCTGCCACCAGTTTGTCTCCAAGGAAATGTTATTAGTTTTGTTTGGAATGTTCCACAGTATGGCATTAATCTATCCATGGAGAAAGGCAGGTGACGCCACCAGGCCAAGTTAAAGGTGAGATCTGAGGAGAGGCTCTCAGTAAGAAGTTTAGATTGACAATGTTTTTCAAGATATTTTTAAGCTATAAACATCTGTAAGTGAATAAATGCAAGATAGATAATGTGGAACCTTCCAGGAAAAGCTTTATAATCTGCATGGATACAAGGAGGTGCTGGACCCTCCCCTAGGGTGCAGCTTTAATTTTTTTAAGACTTTTTCCCATTCAAAAGATATAATATTCTGTAAATTGTTAATTACTATGCCAACGGTCCTAATTTCTCATCATTCTGAAACCCATGAATACCTAAATGTATCCCTGTTCCCCAGTTCCCATAGTGGCTAAATCCAGGTCTTGTTCTGGTTTAGTCCTTGTTCTCTGCCATAATCCAGGACTCACCTCAGAGTTCCTGAACCTCATGTGGTTGCACATGATGTGAAACTCGCTGAAGCGGTGGCTGCTCACTCCTTCCACAAAATGAGGTGCAAAGAAGAAAGGATAAAACAACTGACTGTTTTTGTTCAACGGCAGCGCGAAAGTCAAGTTCCTGCTTTCTCCAAAACGATACAAGATGTTCAAAATGGTGCTGCTCGCTGTTTTATGGGTCTTCAGGAAAACTATGTGAGTTTCGGCTCTGCATATTCTGTCATCAGTCGAAAATGGTAAACGTTTGCTTGTTGACGTATATCTAGATTTTGTGACTGTGGTTTTGCTGTTCCTTTTGGTTGAGAAATGGCTGGATGTTTTGGCAGAGTTTTGCGGTTGTGAGTTGGCTTCTTCAGTTTGCAGTGGCTCAGGGTTCAGTTCAGAGTTGGACCAGAAGTTTCCCAAGATGGAGTCCAGAGAAAAAGACTGTGGTTTGTTGACAGTGAACTGATGGAGAGCCACTCTGGACACTTTGTCATGTCTGAAAACAGAGACATTGAAAAAGCACATTAGGGTAATTGGTACAAGGATAATGTTCAAAAGTAAGGCTTAAAGGTCCTATATTATGTAAAACTGCTCCATGGAGTTTAAAAACACCATGGAGCACTTCCCATATTACCACATTACATCACAAGGTGGACCACAGTGTTTTCTGTCTGAGAGAAGAACTCAGCATAAATATGCAGGGTTTGTGTGTTAAACATGTGAATGAAACAAAACACAATTCCAGGTATGTTTTTGATGAAGAAACAACATTATAACATAGATCAGAAAATAGCTTGATATGGGTCCTTTAATTGGTACAAGGATAATGTTCAAAAGTAAGATTTAAAAACTAGAATGTCATTCTACTATTACTATTCACAGAGGAGTTAAAAGTTAAAAAATCATGATGTTACATTTCTGATAAATTGAATACATGTGTTCTTTTCAAATGACAACCAATTTATGTTATCATTCGGGAATTATTGGCAAATGTTTTGTAAAGATCATATCAAAGATGGGCTGGGATCTGAAAATGCCTGCACTGCAGTGGTCCAAAGTTATTCTTATCCATTCCAAGTATCCTCATTACTCACCATGATGAGTTTATAAGCACTTTTCACAACTTTTCAAAGGCCAGAGTGGAGTTTGCGTACGGTAATGCAACAACAGCTAACATGCTAGCTAATAAAAAAGTTTTATAATTAGACACAGGCAGTACCCAGCGAGCTTATTTTAACTTCAAGAGCTGCTTATACAATATATCTGTACTTGGGCAAGACAAATTTTACTTTTTATATATGGAAAAAAAATGGTACAGGGGCTTTAATTATTGGAAAAAAATCACTTTAAGCCATATCAGCCGCATTAAGTTAGCGTCGTCACTGCTCCATTTGCTAAGTGTTCATTTCCTGCTCTAATTATCAACCCCACCCACAGGTCATTTCCCCTATACTCAGCACAGTGGTGTGTTTGAAACATGGTCCCCCTTTAATCAGCCTTAGTCTAGACATGAGCTGACCCAGAAACACGAGCCGCCGCACAAATCAATATTTCATACAAAAACTATGGATCAGAGAGAGATGCAATGTGATACGTGTTTACACTGAGATCACAGTGTAAACTCGTAATACGTGAGCGCACATAAGATCAAGTCATTATCAGGCACAATATAACAGATGAGTTACATTATTTTTCGACCAAATATAAAGGTGGACTATGTAACTTTTCTGGTGGTCTCCAGGAAGATGTTATTGCTTTGCCTGGAATTTTCCACAGTATGGCATTAAATATATATCTATCCGCAATCTCTTTATTTCTTCATGGGTGTTATTGTTGCTCAGAAATATCTAAAAAAGTAAAATAAATGATAAGCTATAAAAAAAAAAGCGCAAATCTGTTTGTTTCCATGGAGATAGACAAATCTAATGACAAACTGTGGAACTTTCCAGGTACTCCATGGAGATAAGCAGGTGTCGGACCCTCCTGCTCACCTTTAAAGACAAGTTAAATATTTAAAATGCATCTACTTGAACACATGGCTCTATTTTCATGATCATGGTCATATATATAGCGCTTTTCCACCTTATTGGCACTCGTAGGCATTCATACACCAACGTACACAAACATGGGGGGCGGGGTGGGACCGCTCTACCAATGATGTTTATGTCGAGAGCAGGATTCAAAAAGCCAACCTTCGGATCAGTGGACAAACGCTCTACCAACTGAGCTCCTGTCACCCTTTCATCAAATACTGTACTGATTTGATTTTCTGTAGTTTAAACACTGAAACTGCAATGATTCTTTTTTTTTTTTTTTTTTTTTTTTTTTGACCCCCCCCCCCCCCCCCCCAGCATGATGTCATCACT
>KN484407.1:50663-110932 GCA_000787095.1 Periophthalmodon schlosseri
CTGTGCTCAGGTCTCTGCACTGGCTCCTGTGGCTCAGAGAATAGACTTTAAAGCAGCTCTGCTTGTTACAAGTCTCTCCATGGCCCAGCACCAAAGTACATCTCCCACATGTTAGAGCCACATGAACCATCTCACACTCTGAGGACTTCAGGGACCGGCCTCCTGCTGGTGCCCAGAGTCAGGACTAAACATGGGGAATGAGCGTTTCAGTTTTAACAGTCTTCCTGAAAATGTGAGACAGGCCTCTGCTTTGACAATGTTTAAATTCAAGCTCAAAACGGTTCTGTTTAGTTGTGTATATGACTGAAAGGTTTTCATTCTGCACTCTTCTCTTTTAATGTTCATTTTATGGAGACTGTTTATGTTTTGATTTGTTGTATTGTGATTTTAATGTCTTTCTTATTGTGTAAAGCATTTTGAATTACTTTACGTACAAATTGTGCTATACAAATAAACTTGCCTTGTCTTAATCAAGACCAACCCAAGGTTTTGAACTTAATAAGAAAATGAATAATATTCCATTTGACTTAGAAACAGAACATTTCTGTATGGAAAACTTTGTGTTGTTGCATAATTATTGTATTGTATCAGCCAAAAGACTACAAACTAGACTACAAAAAAGCTATACGTATTTTTTTAAATGACAAAAATTCCACCAAAATATTTTGTTTTTTGGTTCAAACCAGCTGAAGCATGGCGTACTATTGCATCACTTGATTTGGACAGTTTTCTAAGCAATGCCTTAAACCTAACCTGGAACTACTGTTACATCATAGTCTCCATCTAGGCTTGAGTCATAGATGCATGAAAAAGAATGAAAAATAAAATATCTGCTGTATAATTAAAATGTTGAGGGAAAAATAAATACAACCTCTGAAAATAGTGATCTTTTTTGCTGAGGTATCGTCCTAAATAAACTAAACCGACTGGGCACGACTATGATACCCAGTGTGCAGAAGTTCTCAAGGTGCAGGATATTCTTTTTCCCTGTCTCCATTACAGCATCTCACAGCAGTGTAACCCCCACACAGGGACAAGTGGTCATTAGAACTACACAGTAATGTGAGATATCATCAATAATGCAGTTTATTTCCACACAAATAAACATGAAGACTAAGATTACAGCACTTTCTATTGGAGTAAAAAGGAAACCCAGGGCACAGACTAAATCCTGAAATCTGCTCTATAACATACAAAGCTGTCTAAATACTATAGGCTATTACTTAAAGAAGACCAGTGGTAGAACATAAAGTAAAGTAGAAAGTACTGTGCGTATAAATTTTAGGCGTCTGTAAAGTAAGTACATTTTAAAATGGATACTTTTTACTTTCACTTCACTACATTTGAGAGCAGGTATCTGTACTTTCTACTTCACTACATTTTTTAACTAGACTGAAAAGTAAAACTATTTTTTATTGTTTGAGACCTGCAGAAAAGGCTGAGGCTGAACATGTTCATAATTTGAGCAAACAAAATATACAAATAAAAACAGTCAGGAAAAAAAGAATCGATTCAATTGTTTCTGTTGTGCAAAATTAAACACAAATCTGTATCAGAATCAGTACATTTGAAGCCTCAAAATGTGCAGAAAATACTTTTACTTTTTACTTGTACATTTTTAAAGGGGTACTTTAATACTTTTACTTTACAAATTTTTTTCATGTAATACTTTTACTTTTACTTGAGTATTTTTTGTTTTGGTATCTGTACTTTTCTAGTAACAAAACTGAGCACTTCTTCTACCACTGAAGAAGACATTTTTTACTTTTTGCTGTTTTTTTTTTTTTTAAATAACTATAACATAGACATACATAGACACTGCAAAACTGAAGGGTCCCACCTCTTCATAGTGGCATTTCACCGTAGCAACCATCAGATTTTCATTAACAGTTTTTTATTGGTGAAAAATGACTATGTGACATTTTAAAAGTCAGTATGACCCAGAGTCTGAATGTTTGGAATAATCACAACTAGTAGCAGTGGGTGGAGATGGGAGGTAGGTGAAAATAGGAATTTTCAGAGCACACAAGCCCCAGATGAAGGACAATGCAGGATTCCTCTAACGTGCATGAATCAATTGGAATACTTAGGGTAAGCTTATCGTGAGGAGACTCTGTTATAACACGGTAAAAACCTCTTAAATGCTGACGTTAAATAATATGTCAAAATATCATTTAAATTTAAACTAAATCTCATTATTTTACAAGTCACAATTTCTTCAGTTATGGCATTCCTTGATATTGTGATAGGCATTTGTATTATCTTGAGTGGCACTTCAGAAGCATCAGACCAAATGTACCAAATATGTAAATAAAAACACAGGTCATATTTGAAGAGTGAAAAGTAAAAGTATATAATTGTTCATATAATTGGATGTGATGTGAAACTGAATGTGTTTTAATGGTGCTTTCCGTGTCATTATGAGTCAACAGTGTGCACTTTGTTTTGATGAATGGTGGCTCTGTAACTGGAATCATGCCTTCTCTCATAGACTATGCCTTTGTGTCTCTCATTCATATTTATGGACAGTATGTACACAGAGCACAAGACTCCAACCTCCCCCGTCATGTCTGCCACTGCTTTTCAACAAAACCGTTAAATTGTACTTAAATGTACAGAGAGGCTACAGTATCAATCTTCTTTTCTTTTTTTTTTTTTTTTTTTCACAAAAATAAAACATTTGAATAGAGGATATGCAATTTGTTATTACAAATTACAGATTACAGATATTAAAAACAAATAAAGTGAATAAACTTACATTGCAGTCTTTCAAAAAAGGGTATAAAGTTATATATTTGGACTTCTGTGTGTAATCTAGAATCACCTATCTATCTATGTATCTAGTATCTATCTATTTACCTAGTATCTATTCATCCATTGATCGATCTATCTATCTATTTCTCTGTCTATCTGTCTATCTATCTATCTATCTATCTATCTAGTATCTATCTATTTATCTAGTATCTATTCATCCATTGATCGATCCATCTATCTATTTCTCTGTCTATCTGTCTATCTATCTATCTATCTATCTATCTATCTATCTATCTATCTATCTATCTATCTATCTATCTATCTATCTATCTATCTAGTATCTATCTATTTATCTAGTATCTATTCATCCATTGATCGATCTATCTATCTATTTCTCTGTCTATCTGTCTATCTATCTATCTATCTATCTATCTATCTATCTATCTATCTATCTATCTATCTATCTATCTATCTATCTATCTATCTAGTATCTATCTATTTATCTAGTATCTATTCATCCATTGATCGATCTATCTATCTATTTCTCTGTCTATCTGTCTATCTATCTATCTATCTATCTATCTATCTATCTATCTATCTATCTATCTATCTATCTATCTATCTATCTATCTAGTATCTATCTATTTATCTAGTATCTATTCATCCATTGATCGATCCATCCATCCATTTTCTTCCGCTTATCCGGGGCCGGGTCGCGGGGGCTGCAGTCTAAGCAGGGACTCCCAGACTTCCCTCACCCTAGACACGTCCTCCAGCTCCTCCGGTGGGACCCCAAGGCGTTCCCAGGCCAGCCGAGAGACATAGTCCCTCCAGCGTGTCCTGGGTCTTCCCCGGGGCCTCCTTCCGGTGGGACATGCCCGGAACACCTCTCCAGGGAGGCGTCCAGGAGGCATCCTGAACAGATGCCCGAGCCACCTCAGCTGGCTCCTCTCGAGCAGCGGCTCTACTCCGAGCTCCTCCTGTGTGACCGAGCTCCTCACCCTATCTCTGAGCGCCCAGCCACCCTGCGGAAGAAACCCATTTCAGCCGCTTGTATCTGTGATCTTGTCCTTTCGGTCATTACCCAAAGCTCATGACCATAGGTGAGGGTAGGAACGTAGATTGACCGGTAAATCAAGATTTATGTATCTAGTATCTGTCTATCTAGTATCTATCTATCCATCTATTTACGCATTTAGTATCTATCTATCTATCTATCTATCTATCTATCTATCTATCTAGTATCTATCTATCCATCTATCTATCAATCAATCTATTTATCTATCTATCCATCCATCTATCTGTGATTAGAGTTTTCCATCTCCATCTGTATGTAAGTTAAAGAGACACTGTGCCTGGTGAAAACAGTGTAAGAGTAAACGCTTTTGCCAGCTGCCTCACACCTTGACACACACTTCATGTTAACACTTTTCCAGGACGTGTAAAAGACTCGTCTCTCACCGTCTCCAGAGCTGCAGCTGGAAATATCACCGGAGGAAGTGGAGGAAAGAGCTTATACACTCAAAACAATGGTGACTAATGCATGTACGAACAAACTTCCACCACAAAATACAATACACAATATAAACGTACAGGAGGGGGCAGCTGCTCTTGGCACTTAAAGCAGGGACAACGGGTGATGTTTTAGTAAAGCTACGCACAGGTTTCAGAATGGTGAAAAATGACCACCTTTGCCATAGCGAGAAACAATAAAAAAAACAAAAAAACAACTATATCTTTTGAATGGTGAAATAAACAGGAAGCTGAAACCCATTAACAGAGACCATCATGTGATATGAATACAGTCCATAAACAGTCAAGTGTTCTGCTCAAAGGCACAGTGGCAATATGAAAAGACCAGTCCAGGTGGGAGATGTAGTAAAAAGACAATAGGTGTTTTGGAGAAATCATAGACTGTATATATAAATGGACATAGCTAACCTGTTAGCCGCTACGCTCCAAATAGGACGTGAGCACTTCCACTACTATTTTTAAGGTTATAACAAAGTATTTCAGCAAGTATGAGAGTCAGGCTTGAAAATGGATATAAGGATGTGCCAACATGGTCTGAGTATTTGCTCCTTGAGTGGCAAGTTTTGGAATTTGTGCCGAAATTTAGACTTTAATGTCAAAGCAAAAACCTATAAGCAACGCAGTACCATTATATTGCGTAATTATTAAAATATGACTATATGAATTCTGCCCACCCATACTCAGCCTAAGGTTTCTACTAGAAATTGTATTATTATTATTTATTAGCTCTAAAATGCTTAGAATATTTAAAAGAAAATGAGAAGGGATTCTTGTATTAATTTCTGCTGTCAAATAATGGAAGAGTATCGGAGTATCCCATCTTTCTCCTTTGCAAACCCCGACTTTAACATTTTTTACAACTGAAATAAAACTAATTATTATTATAAATTTAAAAATACCAAAAGTTTCACGTGGTGTTTTAATAGTGCTCTTCCTCTACACGTTCTGTCTTGTGGGGGAAAATGAAATAGTTCTGGGAGTGATCCGTTGTTCATGTTGTCCGCGCTCCCAGAGTCTTGTGAGGTAACATTATATATGTGACAGACAAAAGAGGGAAGTGTGCTCAACTGTATTATTATTCATTTAGAATAATACTGAAGAGACACTATCAGGGCACATGGAGTCCTCCTTTCCTTTCCTCATGACCTGTGCATTGTTCTGTCTGGTCAAAGTTGAATTCTTGAATCCATGGGAAATAAGGTTTTGACAACAAATAAATATATTTTTATCTATAATATGCAACTGCAGAATGGCAGAATGGCGAATGGGCAATACTTAAAATATTTGGCAACACTTTCATGGGAATATCATTGTTCATACTTGACGTACAAGCACCATTACAGTTGTGTAGATTGGGTTCTATTTGGGACACTTGGCCAAATCCCCTCACACTGTTTGGGTCTTAGGGGATATTTGCATTTCTTATCACAGTCCTTATCTAAACAGCTTCTCTTGGTGCAGATATTTTTAGCACAGTATCTGGCATCATGTGGAACCTAAAACCATGCAGGACCATGCAGACAGGTCTATAAACGGGTCTATTCACGCTGCAACAAAGGGGCTATTTATTTATTTATTTTCAATTATAATCCTCAATTGTCATCAATTTGACATGTCTCAATGTAAAGCTGCTGCAGCTGATAATAATAAAGTTATACGTTTGCAGTGGTAAGATGTCTAGCCTAAAGATTCTGGGGTTCAATTCCCTCAAAAAAAATGTTTGCACATTGTGTGTTGTTGAGACATTGCTGGCATTACAATCTCAGGTCAACCAGTAGTGGCCATTGTACAAAGTCGGCTACTGTCCGCTTCATGTCAACTACATGGCGTTTGTGCCGCTCATTCATCTTTTATTCCTCCATACAGTATTACCTTCTAAAAGCAGAGCCAGAGTGAGAGCAGAAATCTGAGCCCAAATCTGCTGGTGGAGCCCGGTGTGGCCAGAGGATCCGATAGGGCTGTGGTGAGAGGGGGGGCAAAAGAAGAGTCTACACGTTACATTACACCAGGAGGACAGGAGCTGGGGTTTGAAACCCAAATCCACTGTGGTTTAGATACAGACCGAGCCAAGGTCAGCCTGACTCCACCAACACAAAATACCATCAATGAAAACAGGTGCAGTGAAATCAAAATAATGGAAAGTTTAAGGCCAAGTGGGATCTTTGTGACTTAACAAATAAAAAAAAAAACATAAAAAATAATTATTAACCACAGGGTCAACGAGTAGCAACTTAGATAATAATGAATTAATAAAATGGAGAGATACAAAAACAGTAAATAAATGAATATGACCGAAAAATAAAAAAGTAGAAAGTAGACTGATGGTAATCAATCTTATCTCCATGGGGACATTACTGTTTTGCCAAGAATGTTCCTCAGTATGACTTTAAACTCTTGCATTTATTCAATTAGAGGTGTCTTAGGGCTAACAAAATATACCTTGAAAATGCATTTGTGTCGTGAACTGAGTTGCCTCTTCACAGATGTAACATGGCCTGATAGCACCACCACCCTCCACCAGAAAAGTTACATAGTGCAGCTTTAGGGACATATTTCTGGTCTCTCTAATTTAAGAAAAGTCTGCATTCAACTGACAAGGTTCATAGAGCTAATACAAACTGATGCAACAAGACAAACTGAATTCATGAGGTCATTGCCACAGTTAGAGCTGGAAGAATTACAAGGGAGTAATTAATTGTGTTGTGCTAGTTTAAGTGCAGCTGCATTCAGTGATAAACTATTACAAAGTGCAGTGTAATCAAACTTAGGAAAAGAAGATGGTGAGATGGTGCCAAAAGGGGAAAAAAAACAACTCCTTATCCATTTTAAAGGGCCCATTTTACGCTGTTTTCTGATCTATGCTGTAATGTTGTTTCCTCATCAAAAACATACCTGGAGTTGTGTTTTGTTTCATTCACACAGTTTAACACATAAACCCTGCGTATTTAGGCTGAGTTCATCTCTCAGACTGAAAACACTCTGTTCCACTTTGTGATGTCAAATACAGGAAGTAATACAGGAAGTGGTCAACTGTGTTTTTAGACTCCATCCACCTTCACTAGGATCATTTGCCCTGGAATTGCCTATCTCTACTGAACTAAAGTTAAAAGGAGCTGTTAACTTGAAAACTACCACTTCATGACATCACGAGGTGGAACAGAGCATTTCGAGCTTTTGAGATGTAGACAGACTAATAATTGCAGGTTTACTCAAACATGTGTGAATGAAACAAAACACGACTCCAGGTATGTTTTTGAGGAGGTAAAAACATTATAACGTGGCTTAAACCTCACAAGAGTCAATTTTGTGTGATATAGGACCTTTAAAAGGAGGAAGTAGATATTTAAATGTTGTTCTCTCACAAACCCTTTGGCATATCGCTGGTATTCACGTGCATGGAGTTTGGGGCACATGCGCAGCTTTAGAACAGCCTTTTCAGAGGGGAAAGTGAAGCGGGAAGGACCACCAATCAGCTCTCATCCCAAAGGAACGAATAGCAACACACACAGTTCTTTATTATGTGTTTGGGCTCAATAAATGTTTAACAATTACATGCAGACAGTGTTCAGTGGTTTGATTATGTCATAAAGTGCTTCTTTTACAAGTACACATTATGGAGGGAAAACAAAATGTAACTATTTACAAGAGGAAAGTTGCATAATGGAGCTTTAAATTCAGCTCTCATGGACATTTCAGTTCATGTTAACCTTGTTTTGTACAGTCACTTCTTTGTCACAACTCTATTGAGGGAAACAAAGTGCAGCTTTGAGTCATAATTAATATCTAAATTTATTCCCTGGACCCAGAGGCAACCGTTTCTCATCTGATGCCCGTCTGTTGTTGAATCACATGAAGCTCACATGTCCAGGCATCATTTTTCACCACTATTAATAAACTGGAGCTGTGCTGTACAAGTGGACTGTGCGACATTCGGAGGACACTGCTCTCACATGTTATCTGTACAAATGCATAT
Source organism: Periophthalmodon schlosseri (assembly GCA_000787095.1). Classification (NCBI taxonomy): domain Eukaryota; kingdom Metazoa; phylum Chordata; class Actinopteri; order Gobiiformes; family Gobiidae; genus Periophthalmodon; species Periophthalmodon schlosseri. Next base: position 58,924 of record KN484407.1, read on the forward strand.
AAAAGATTTATTTAAGAGTCAAAAGTGTGTAGCTATTGTGGTATGTAGCTAGTGTTGTCACGATACTAAAATTTCAAACTCAATTTAATACTAAGGAATAGACTCGATATTCGATACTCAATACCGATTCTTTCTTTTGAAAATAGAATGTGATTTTCACCATTAAATAACAGTACTTTCTTTTATATTGCGATATTGTGGTCTTATATCTGTGTAATCCCTCGTCGTCCAGGTAGGTTCCATAGTGGTTCATGAGCGTATACTTGTCTATGTGACCTTATACTTGTTCTGATACAGCTAAAGTTTTTTCAGTATCGACATCTGCTAAAATGAGTATCTAGTTCCGATACTAGTTTTACTATCGATTAGTATCTAGTATTAGTATCTTGACAACCCCATGGTTCTTATTACTGGTACACTAGCTCCATGGATTTAAATTAAACCATCTTGTCACTGTATATTTTAATATTTTTTTCTGGATCTCACATGTTCCCTTTACAAATGCATATTAAAGATTGATATTTTCAGAGACAGAATGATGTACACTAACTGTTGTGATATGGTTTCTATTATTTGCATGCTAATTGGATCCATTTAAAGGGACACTACCACTACTTACTTGTTTCCATAGAGATGTTATTACTCAGTCTGGAATGTTCCACAGTATTGCATTAAACATATATCTTGCTTTTATTTCATTCCAGGTCTAAATATATGCATTTTTACTTTGAGTGGGGTCGTTTTTCCACAGATCTGACCCATAAGCTTGAGGACATCATCAGCTTGTCTCCATGGAAATAGATAAAGGCAAAGCAATAACAGCTCCATGGAGACAAGAAGGTGGTGGACCCTTTGCGAAATGTTCCACAATATGGCATTTCATTGTCTTGCATTTCATCAATTACATGGATTTTTATTGCTTGAAATACATGCATTCTTACTATTAGCGGGATCTCCTCTCCACAGATCTGACTTTTACCTTGGATTGCGCCTTTTATTGCTTGTTTCCAGAGAGATAGACAAGTTTAATGCCATATTGTGGAACATTCTAAGCAAAGCAATAATCTTCCGATGGATATAAGCAGGTGCTGAAGTCAACCCTCCATCAGAAAAAGTTACATTGTGCAACTTTAAAGGTCCTATATTATGCAAAATGTACTCTAATGAGCTGTAAGCCATGTTATAATACTGTTATTTCATCAAAAACATACCTGGAGTTGTGTTTTGCTTCATTCACACATGTTTGAGTAACCCTTTATTATTAGTCTGTCTACATCTCCAAAGCTCAAAATGCTCTGTTCCACCTTGTGTTGTCATGAAGCAGTAGTTTTCAAGTTAACAGCTCCTTTTACATTTTGTTCAGTAGAGATGGGCGGTTTCAGGACTGAAATCATCCAAATGACTCTAGGGAAGGTGTATGGAGGTAAAAAAAATACTATGGAGCACTTCTTGTATTACCACATGACATCACAAGATGGAACGGAGTGTTGTCAGTCTGAGAGAAGAACTCAATATACTAAAAATATGCAGGGATTGTATGTAAAACATGTGTGAATGGAACAAAACACAACTCCAAGTATGTTTGTGATGAGGAAACAACATTATAACATAGATCAGAAAATAGTGTAATAAGGGCTCTTTAATCTTACCATATATTACTACAAGATCACACAAAGTTCCAACTTTACTATTTGGTTTTTTTTTCAGTATTGATACCTGTTCAAATGAGTATATCTAGTTTTGATACTTGTTTCATATTATTACATTAGCTGCTTAGCCTATTCCTGTTTTTTTGTTTTTTGTTTTGCATTTATGTGGTCAGCTGTAATGGCAACTTAAGGTTCAAAGAGCTGGTACAAACTGATGCAACAACACAAACTGATTTAATTAGGTTCTTGCCACATTCACTGCAATTAACTGTGCTGTGCTAGTTTAAGAGCCACTGCATTCAGTGATAAACCAATACAAAGTGCAGTGTAATCAACGCTAGGTAAAGAAGATGGCGCCAAAAAGGAAAGGGAAAAAAACAACTTCCCCTCAAGGTCAGTGCAGGGATTGGAAATGAACGGTCAAACAGGAAAGAAAAGACAGATAATAGATAGTAAACAATGGGCAAATTAAACCACTCACAGAAATTAGTGTTCATGTTCTGACTATGATTAAATGTGTTGTGAATATTGGCACAGTAAAAGGCTTGCCGGCTCATCTATTTAAAGGGACAGTATGTAGCCTGAATTTACAGTTACGACAGTTACAATTACTGCAATCACAATTAAGCCTGTGTTGCCAGTGCCTTAACCTGCAGATGGAGGACACATACAAGTTTTTCTCATTCTCAATATATGGACAGGCCATGCCTCATGTCAAAGCTCAGAACCTCCAGAATTCACTCACTGAGCTGCAGAGGCTGGGGTTTAGGTAGTGACCATTCAGATCAGAGAGAGGCATTTTAGGTTTAAACCATGTGGACTTCAGCTTTGAAACTGGCAACCCAAATGAGACTCGGGTGAGGCTCATTCTGCTCAATCAGCATTCAGCAATATAACTGTTAGGGTTGAACATGTTTATCTCCTATCTGGGGACACAGTCACGTTATCTTTATTGAATTCAAAATCAAAATCTTACATTTGGTTCCTTTAACTGGATAATGCAAACCTACACGTTGCTACTTGTCAGCTGTCAGCACGACACATTAATTCCATAGCAGTTGTTTTATGGGGTAGGTTTAGAATGTGATGATGTAATTCTATCGCGCGGCTGGAGTCAGTTTTACTTATTGACGATTTGGTGTTTTCTTTTAAAATATCAAAATATAAAAACACATTTTTAATCTAATATAATAAAATTGATTGCTGCTGTGTTTTTGTTGCTTATAACACCTTGAAAGAAAATGCATTCCTACTGTGAAATAGATCAGTTTTATGAGCATTCCAGAAAGAAAAAATGTCTTCTTGACTACTCCACCACTGTGTTGACATGCAAGTGGTTAAACTCCAGTGTAAAGAGACATTTAAGGACGTGTCCAAAATCAGCCCCCAGGCCATCATTGCCCAAGGTCAGCCCTGAAGTTAGCATGCATTATCTATGGGCTCTCAGCACGGTCTCGAATGAATAAAACATGTTTCACAATGTAACACAAAAAGGGAAGATTTTCATATTGTGTTATCTTGTGTCAACATGGTATGGCCCAATTAAAATAATCAAAGCGTAAATGATAAGAGGCGCTATTTCATAACTCATCTAAGATAATGTTTTTCATTTGAGCTGGAGGTCAAATTATTCATCTCCCCACATTAGGCTGTTATGTACTGAACATGCCTGGCACTGCTGCTAATGTAAAAAGGGATTTATGTGGCATTTATAGGTGAAAGAGGAGAATACTTTACATTAGAGGAATACAAAACATTAGAGGGTTTTAATACAGTGAATGACCAGGCACAGTATCCATATGGTACAAGCAAAAAGCTCATAGGGCGGTCAAATCACACCGTTCAGTTCTCTCTAGTGTCTCTGTAGTGTCTAAAAAGCAACGCAACTTTTCCATCTTCTTTTCCAAATACACAAGTCCACAAGTCCAGTCTAAGTCCTTTGTTCTGAGCTTCAAGTCATTTCAAGTCTTTAAACTGAACAAAGTGCTGAATGCAGCTTGTATTTTTGCCATTTATATGATACGCTTTGTAAACGAAATTGTGCTACTTAAAAAGTCACGGTTACCAATAGGGATGTAACAATATCCAAATCTCACGGTACAGTATTTATTGGAATATTTTGGAGAGGGAAACAGAATTATAGATAATATGCTACTTTTTCCTTTTTAAATGCCTTGCAAAGACCTTAGTGTGACTCATTACTGTCATAATCCAAATAATTAAGATTTGAAAGTGGTTAATAACAGTTATTTCTTCATGCAATCTGCACTGAAATGGAGCAAAGAATCATGGTCTCTGTAGTTCTCTCTATTTTGTCACTACAATATCACAGTAATTCAGTGATTGTTACATTCCTGGTAACAAATAGAGAAATGGGGAGGGACATGTTCCCCCTTATCTTGTTATAAAGATAAGGGTTTTCTTAAAAAAAAACAAACTCAAACGTCATCTCAAGTCACTGGCTTTCAAGTCCAAGTCGAGTCCCAAGTCTTAGTCCTTTTTATTAAGTCTCAAATCATCTAAATAGTGACTCAAGTCTGACTCAAGTCCAAGTCATGGCTCGCAAGTCCCCACGTCTGACTGCTACTACATATAGTTACATAAAGATCAAGACTATATGCTTCCTCACACTTCCCCTGTGAACTGTGAATGCAAAAGTTATATTCCCCAAAATGAAGGACATGGACGTGGACAATAACCACATCCACCAGTATAGTAAAAACTGGACTTTGCAATGTTCCAAACTGCCATAAAACTCTACATGTCCTCCTCCCTTGATATTCTGCAGATAAGACTACTGTTTGTTACTGTTTTTTTGTTTTGTTTTTTTACAGTGACCATGATTTGATTTTTAAAAGTCCTATATTATGCTAAACTGTTTGAGTAATCCTGATTTTTTAGTCTGTCTACGTCTCCAGAGCTCAAATGCTTTGTTCCACCTTGTGATGTCATGAAGTGTATGGAGTTTAAAAACACTGTGGAGCAATTCTTGTATTATCACATGACATCACAAGGTGGAACAGAGTGTTTTTAGTTTGAGAGGAGAACTCAGCCTAAATATGCAGGATTTGTGTGTTAAACATGTGTAAATGAAACAAAACACAACTCCGGGTTCGTTTTTGATAACGCAACAACATTATCACACAGAGTAGACATAGGGTAATATTGGTTCTTTAAATAAATACAGGCATAGCTGTTGCCAGATGGTGTAATCCACGCTTTTCTCAAAGACACAACATAAAATGATAAGAGCATCCGGAAAGGATTTTTCATCACTCGTTCAGAATGATGAAACATTAGGACCGTTACCATAGTGATTTACAATTTAAAACAAATATTATATCTCTTGAATGAGAAAAAGTCCTCAAAATGTTGCATATTGTTGAAATGGATGATGAAACTAATGAAGAAGCCTACTTAGCCCCCTAGAACTATCCAAATCCAAAGCTGCAAGACAGCAAGCAAATGAGTTGATGAATAGCCCACCCTAAGTGAAGTGATTTGAATATCAGGAGTTTGTCTGCTGGACCATTGGCTCATTAGCTAAGAGTGCGCGTAAAACAACCTGCCAATGAGCCTATAGAAAACATCAATAAATAAGAACTATAAGAGAAGAGGACAAAACACACAAATCTGCATGCAATTATGTGGAAATGGTCTGTTGCTTACGACATTACAGAGTGGCTCCATCTCTTCGAAGGGGACTGCATCTCCCCCAAAGAAAAGTCGCTCCACGGTCAGCGCCCCAGCCCACTGCTCGGTCTTTTTTTTTTACCCCGCTCAGAGTGACTCGATTTGGGGTTGAGTTCTCTGCTCTCCCGTTATTTGGAGGTACGTTGCCTGTGCTTATTTCTTGCTCCAACCACCGCTCTGTCTTGCGCGTGTCTTCTCCCGGTTCTAGTCCTTCTGGGAAAGTTGGTTGGTCTACTCCGCTACTTGGTCTATGCTCCGCAATTTTCGCTCTTAAATGGGGAAAAATCCTCCTCTTGTGCCTGGGTGTCTTTAGCCGTAAGAGTTTTTTTCCTCTCTCCAGCTGGTTGGTGCCGGCGTGTCTGTCTTACCCTACCCGGCTCACGGTGCCTCTCAGCGGGGTAACCTCCGCTGTATTCCGCTACAAGTTACGGCTCGTTTGTGCGCCTCTCTCCACCTCGCTCCAAATGCATTAAAACATAAAAAGAGAGTCCGGTTCGTTTGTTCAGTACCGGTCGACCTGTTTTTCTCTCCCCCGTACTCGTGCTGCCTAGTGGGGAAAGGCGTCTGCCCTGTCCCGGTGTTGGACCATCACTGGAGCCAGCAGAGGCGCAGAGAGAGTGTGGTTGACGCAGCTTGGAGTCACTGGAGGGGGATTTATTACGCGCTGAGCAGCTGCCTCTTTGGGTAGGGCCGGGGCCAGGCGCACACGCCTCCGGTCACTCATTCCAAACTCCGGCGCACGGACCACAGGTGGGTCACTGTAAGGCTTAATTAGGCCGCCAATTATCGCTGCAAGGAGTGACACGTGTAAGAGTGACAACACACAGCAATTCAGGATGGGCCCTTGTTACAGTTCATGTTTCAGGTCTAAGCCAGTGTTGGGTAGTGTGTTTCCAAAGTAAGGTGCTACAGTAATCAGATTAACTACATTTTTAGTATAAAGCAGTAATGTAATGCGTTAGGTCTATATTTAAAATTGAATGATTAGATAACAGTTGATCTAACTTTTCCCTTCCAAAAATATGTTGTGTTGTAAAACAATAAAAAACAAAGATAAACAAGAAGCATGTGATGTCATCTTTTCGTAACAGATGCAGATCCGCTGTGAATCAAACACACCCTGGTTTATGGAGGACTGTAGTTGTGTGTGCTGCAGTTTATTTTGAATTAGGTTAAATAACAGGAAGTTTAATGAGTGGTACATTTGTGTTTTTTACAAGTTAGTCCCTGAGCTACATGTTTCCTTTTTTATTTTTTTTAAGTAACTTATAGTCAGCTAAGCAGTCATAATTACGTTTGAGAGAAAACTCATCAGAGTAGTGATTAGATTACTTTTAGAAGCAGTGATCAGTAGTCAGTAATCACTAGATATAATGTAATCTGAGCAACACAGCTATAAGCCCTACAGCCAATTTACACTGTTTGGAAAGCACTTTGGCCACCTTGAGTGTTGTAAAGGGCTTTATAAAGATAGACTACCTTTATTTTACAACAGTGACTTCTCTATTCAAGTTCAAAGAAGTAGGTATTTTTGGAAAAAGAATTTCAATTTTGTTCAAAGTTATGATCTGCAGTTGTAGGCAGGGCTGTACACAGGATTTTTTAAATATTGAGGTCGAAGTTAATTTGACAAAAAAAATTAATAATGCAAATACTCTATTGTCTAATCTATTGTCTGTCATTATTAGGCCATTCATTCACAGACACTGAATATCATGCTGAGTATGTGTCTTGACTTGTTGCAGGTAGGTGTAGACTTGAAGGCAGGGGAGTCTGGGGGTCCACCTGAGGGGGTCTGGGGGTCCACCTGAGGGGGTCTGGGGGTCCACCGCCATGAGATTTTGAAAGAAAATGATGTAATTTCATGCTACTTGGTCATATTTGTGATTACAAATTTCATTTTTCACCAGCCTATAAATTAGTGAAATTATAAGGACATAGCCTGCATTATTAATTTCTTTAATTGGCAAGGACAACGCCATCAGACATAGGTACAAAACAAAGTTTGCTGCTGATGCGATGCATACAGAGTATAGCAAATGCAAATGTTCAACTCCCATCCCAGGCTGAGCTTTTCTCTGCTTAAATACGTAATACAAGACGCAATCCAATCCACAATCACTCTCACACTATTTACACATGGGTACCGTTTTGATTTGTTTTAAGCCTGAAGGTGAACAATTTTAAACTGGACTTCATTTCAGTGGGTAGTGTGTTCCAGAGTTTATAGCTCTTATGAGAAAAGGCCGACTGTCCAAATGCCGTTCTGCACTGAGGGATTTTGCAGTTGTTGTTGAAGGTGCCTCTTGTTACCCATTCATTATTCCCAATATTTATAATAGACCATTATTTGACAGCTACACTTATGATAATGTTGGCTTTAAGAACTCTGTCATGCTTCTGATCAAATCTGAGTAGATGCCCCCTGTGCCCCGCTGTCCAGTGCAGCAGTGTCATGTCTGTGAATTGTAGCCTCACTCTGGACTGTGGACAGATGCTCAGACAACTCTAGAGCCTAAAACTCTTGCAGACATGTTTTATGATTATGTTTTATGTTTTGTGCCAGTCTTTTGCACCCTGGCCCCTCCACACTGATGCTGCCTATGTGCAGAGTGTCCTCCTATAATAATCCGCTTACACAAACAACACACACAACAACATCATGGACCTCAGTGCTGCGTACGGCCATAGTTGTAGGTCACCTAATGAAGTTCTAACATAATGAACCAGATCTTGTAACTGCATCCTGTATCCCAGATAACTAGATCTGTCCAGTAAGACAAAAGCTAATGTGTTGGTTTAAGGTGTAATTTATTGCATCCGTAATAACAAAATGAGCACCATTTGAATTAAAATACTGGTTGTTCCATACACAAGGTACAGAGTGGCTTCTGGGACTGGCAGATGACGTCTGGGGTCATAGAGTTTTACACTTATTTTTCTGATACACCATCGACAAAAATGTGAGTGAGTTACATTGCTTTGCCTACAATGCCTGGAATGCATGGCATGGAATTAAACGAATCAATCTCCATGTCATTACTTGTTTTTTCTTACTCCCAGTTTTGCCGTCCTCAGTGAGTTTAGTGAAAAGAGCAGTCATGTTTTGAGGTCTAATTTTCCTAAAACCACAACGTGCTCCGACACATTCAGCCGCAGCTCAGTCAGATTTTCCCCCAAACTTCATCTGCCTCTGGTGCTCATTTATTTTTAGTGTGCAGAAAAGGGCAAACGGATTCTTCGAGATTTGAGTTATTTAAGTGGAAAATACTTGTCTGAAGAAATAGATTCAAAAAGAGAGAGGTAATGCCAGGACTGAAAGAGCACTTTTTAATTTAGCAATGATTGTGCAAACCCTCAGTTGTCTGGTAAGTCCAGAATGATATCGCTCTGTATTTTTTATATAGACAGATATCAGTCTGGTCACCACACCCTCCGCCGCGCCTCGAGCCAGGATCAAACCATGCGATCAGATTTATTTCAGTGATGCAGGGAGTTCAATGGTCACCCATCATTTTGAACAAAATGAAATTTCTCTCGCCTCAAATTAACACAGCTTAGTGCCTCCCTCATTGATTCTGCAGATATCTGCTATGTTTTTCAGTCCCCTGTGATATTTTTTAAGCACATTTTTTCTTCGTAAGCAGCCAGCATTTGGTTTGATACCGACAGACCATGCATGTCCCTGACTGGCTAATCCACCTGTCAATCACGCCCATCTAAACTCGTTGAGATGCACTGGGGATCAGACTCACATCTTCAAGTATTGGAAAACTGTGTATTCTGGATCCCTTACAAGGCCCTCAGCTTTGTGACTGGAGAGGAACATGTGAGTGAAGTGCCTTGCCCAAGGATACAACAATGAAATCTGGGAATGAAAGAAGAGATCTGAACATAGATCTTTAAAAAGATGAAATTCTGTTAGATTAAAGGTGCTGGTATGGGATAAAACACAAATATTCTGCATGCAATTACTGTGAAAATTTATTACAAAATTGTCACCACATAAATTTAAAATCATATATTGGTTGTCCATACACAAGGTACAGAGCGGCCCATCAGGTAGATCACACAAGGGGCTGGCAGGTGATGGCTGGGGTCACGGAGTTGACATCATCAGTCCAAGTTACAGGTCAGATCTGTGGAGAGGCAACCTCACTCACAGTAAAAATGCATGTTTTTAAATGCATTTTAAAGCAATATAAGCGCCCATAATTGAATAAATGCAAGATAGAAAAGTTTAATGCCATACTGTGGAACATTCCAGGCAAAGCAATAACATCTCTATGGAGACAAGCCAGTGGCAGAACCCCCATCAGGAAAGTTATGTAGTGCACCTTTAACAAGCAAAATAAAACAATAAACCTTACAACTTATGTGCTAAAAATCAAATGACAGTTTTAATGAATGTGTGGCCATAGAAACAGTTTCACAGTGCAGAATATCTCACCAAAAACAATTAGACAAAGACACAGCATCTCAGTGCTGGCGTGTGAGGTGTCAGGAAGTTAAGGGGAAATAACTTTGCTAAGGTTTGCAAGACTTGTGGTAAGCATAGTGTATTCTGTGTTTCCATGCAGTGGTTTGCATAGTGTGTTCACATAGGTTTTACATTGAACGCAGCCCTCGCCAAACAATCCATGGAAGCAACCACAAGAGTTTACCCCACTGTAGGGGAAAATCACTTCAAACTGTTTAGAAGTTTTCAGTAGTGGTTTGGTTAATAGGGTTTGTCTTGCCTGGCAAATCCAGATGTATATCTCTCTGTATTTTTACATCAGTCTGGTCCTTATGCCCTCCGTTGCGTCTCAAGCCCGGTCAAACGTGATCGTGCAGTCAGATTAGTTTTTTCAGTGACGCATGAGAAACAAAGGAGCTCATTGGTCACCTATCATTTACAAATAAAATCACATTTCTCTCACCTCGGATGAACAGAGTTTAAAGCTTTGCTCACTGATTCTGCAGAAATTTGCAGCAATGTTTTTTTCTGATTTTTTTTTTCCTTTATTATTTCCAATACTGCCAGACCATGCGTCTCCCTAATTGTCAAATCCACCTGTCAATCACCCCCATCTGGGAGATTCGCCGGTGACCAGACTCACATCTTCGTAAAGTACTGAAGAAGTGTGTATTCTGGATTGGCTATTGGGGACTCAGATATAACCAAACTATACCAAAACCAGTTAGAAATACCATGATATGACACAAAAATATAGACTTCAATTCAATTCTTTTACAATTACCATTAAAATTCTGAATGCAAGTCATACTAAAACCAGTTCCTTATGTGTTTTAGTCCAGCATCCATTTGACACCCATTACATTAGCAGTATAGTACTTTTATATTACAGCTGTATTTAGGCTCATATTTCATTCATAAAAGTGTCATAGCCTTTCATCTGGACTGTGGTCAGGCGTTTGAGTGTTTTTACAGCTGCTCTGAGTGAGTTTAACTACCTCTGAGTCCAGTGCTGCTCCTTACACTGGGCTACAGTGAAATAAGATGTATATGTGTGGGAGATATTAGGCGTATAGCATTTACAGGCCCATTAACAACAACTGGGACTGAGAATAACGTACTGTAATGACTTTAGCAGTAAGGGCTGTTCTTATGATATATCAGGGCTAATAGCGGACTAAACCAAATCTACTTAAAAGAAGTATATTACCTTATTGTAATATCTACTGATTGAACTGTTGCCAAATGCTAAAATAAGTTGATAACCTGTATTGGATCAGATCACATGCTTCATTCTATATGTAATGGCAATAGTTCTTTAGGTTGGTTTTGATAGATATTAGGGATGGGTGGTACAACACTCTTTGGTATTGATGCAACACTAAGTACTTTTGGGGGTACTTTTTTGGATACCAATACTACATGGTTTAACCTATGGGTGAGGGCATTTTAATGAATATATATGTATAAAAAGGTTTCAAACAGGCTCTGAAAGACAAACATAACACCTGACACAAATGGATCAGGCCATTATGCTGAAGAAATGGCTATCTGATCCGAAGGTCGCCGGTTCGAATCCCGCTCTCGACATTAACTTCATTGTGTCTGCGCACACTGGTGTATGAATGTGTGTGTGAATGGGTGAGTGGTTCCTTGACGTAAAGTGCTTTGAGTGGCTTGAGGGTGGAAAAATTAGTATCAATATACAGTACAACTACAGATTATAAACTTTTACATGCTTTGACGCGGTTGTCTACCCATTAAATCTGGATGCTTGTCAACCTTGCTAAAAAACCTTGCCTATTCTTCTCCAAATATATTCGCTTTTAGGGCAAAATATTCACTTAATACCTTTCGTTCTCTGCCAATTTGAACTTGCCATGAACCATAGTGCTGCTCGTAAATCTATATATGATTTAGACTTGTAATGTAGTAAACCTTTTCAAATCAGGACACAGACCTTGTTAAATTGTCAAACCGAAAATGTGGAGCCAGACTGTGCCGCTTGGATAGATTTTTCAGACATGCTGCTCTGCTGAACTCATTCAGAAAATAGCCTGCTCCCTCAGGGCTCATTCCCCTGAAATAGCCTTTTATTTGTTTGGTGGTGACTAATAACTGGAATCAGACACAGCGCGGCCTCCTCACACATATGGCCTGACCTCTTTTATTTTCAACAGGAAACGTGCGTGACGGCTTTATTGTAGCCTTTGGGAGAAACGTGCCGAGATGTTACAATTTTATATCGAGACCAGACAGCCGCAGTAAACTCAGGTCCCTTTTAAGGCTTGTGTACCTTGTGTACCAACTGCTGGGTTTCAGATGAAGTCACAGCATTCTATAGAACAATATTGTTTTATACAGATGGGTACAGTTAATATAATAATATTGGTAAAATGCTGATTTTTGTTTTGTAATACAGTGAGTTCTTGAGTCTAGTCAGTAACAGAAATGATCAGGTTAAACTTTTGTGCATTTACCTTTTGGATATTTCATAACAAAGTACAATGTTATCAATAGGGAAAATCATCACAATCAAGAATCTGAAAACCAATAGGTTCAGTTCACGAAACATTCTACAGTCCATAGAGTTTAACACTGAGCTGGAGACAGGTCACAATGCTATGGTAGAATTTGCTGTTTAACTGTCAGATTGCAGATTTATTTGACCTGCTTCATGGTTAATATCTCTGTGATTACTAAACCTATCCACATGAAATAAAAACTGACAAAAAGATCAGTGTCTTCTCTGTCAGTATAAATAAACAAAAATGAAATCTTTTTTTTTTTTTTTTACAATGGCTTCAGAAAGTGGTGTCATTATTCAAATCCAATAGTGTGATTATTGTCAGCTGAGTTTAAGCCATATTACTATCTAATTAACTAATAATGAGAAGGTTTAACGTTTGTTGATTTTTATTTTCGATATTTCTTTCAAAAACAGCAAAATCCCACATAATGCTACATAGGCCCCTACATCTGAAATTTTGATACCATCAAATTCTAAAATATGAACGCAATTTATTGAAAGAGTAACTGTACAGTTATTCAAAATCTCATAACCACAACCTTATGCCCAAAACGTAAAAGAAGGCTCTAATCTTAACCCTACACAAAACCTTAAATTTAACCATAAACCTGTAACAAGGTCCTGACCTTTATTATAACCCTACAACAAACTGTTAACTTTTCATTATGGTACAAATGGGAAAAAATCCGCATCCATTGGAGGTTACTTTTAAACAACACTAATTCATTATAAAAGATCAAGTTCGACACTTAATGTTCTGCTGACTGGTCTTTGAGGCAAAAGCTGTTGAAAAAGTGAGTTATCCATAAATCAATCGTGTTCTGATATTAAGCCATTGTGGACATGAAATTCTAATGCATTTTATTATTTTACATCATAAAAACATCAATTTTGTAAACTTTTAAGAGCCTATTTGGGCATATACATGTATCGGATAGAGTGTATTGTATTGTGAAGTTCTTGACAATATCCAACTCTATTATCATGGCACAATCTCACATTTTGAATAGAAGTGAGACCATACACTCCAGTGTAAATGATCTCTGTCTATGTCGACCTGTACAACTTAAATACATAAAATGGAATTGTGGTCTGGTTGAGTTTTTGTGTTACTTTTATGTCGTTTACACCCTCATTAACTCTTTATATTTTCCAGACATGCAGTTTCCATTGTATTTGGCATTTAAATTTTGTCCAGTTCGTGCTGTAATTGTTATTGTACAATTATGGGATGTCTTTAACCAGTCTGTTGAACATAAGAGGATTTGTTTGACTGTGGATCGGCAAACCCTCTCATGCAAACTCACAATTCCAATTAAGGACGCAAGTCTATGTTAAAAAGATGTGAAGGTAAACTCAACACAACGTTATGTGAATCTGTAATTAAAGACTGATCACTTAAATAATGGAAACAAATATACAAGATTTACCCTTTTAATTAAGATAATTTGATAATTGTGTCTGTTCAAACTGTGATTTTGATTCTAATAACAACTACCATTTGTCGGATTATTGAAACATTCTCCAAGTTTAATGCCATACTGTAGAATATTTCAGCCAAAGGAACAACATTTCCATAGAGACAAGCAGGTGGACGTCCTCATCTATACCAAGTAAGAGTTGGGTTTGTGGAGCCCAGTAACAAAGGCCCAAGGACACATGCTTTTGGGGTTTTTTTTTGTTTTTTTTTTGTGTTTTTAGTGCAATAAAAGTATCCTAAATGAAAAAACAGGCTTTTATTTTAGTCTGTTTTAGCTTACAAGAATGTAACTTTTAAAGTATTTGGGTAAAACACAATTAAACTAAAGCAGTGGAAAACCCAAACTTCCTTCCTACAGCATGAATGGTCATAGTTTGTAATCCGGACTTGGTTCCTCGCTTGTCCAGACTTCTGAGCACTCTGGAGCCTGGTTGGGGGTTATGTGGGTCCGGCGGCTGGCGTTGATTGAAGGGCCGGTGGTGGGGCGGCTGTGGGGGGGCCGTGGGGGTGCTCTGGACTCACAATGGCGCCCTTTGTCCAGTTTAAACAGAGGTAAAGAGAGACGCGGAGGCAGTGAACATGGCATTGTGGATTGGCCCTGAGTCTGTGGAGGTTTGTGTGGTGTTCAATGACCAACACAAAAGAACGACACCAGTGCGCTCGGCAGGAGGGATATCACAGTCACAACTATAGAAGAGATTGATTCACTGTTTAAGTTAATGTAAAAGCACTTCGAAGATTGAGTTAAAAGCAAGTAAAGGAAGCTATGTTAAACAGGACTGAATCAGGACAAGATCTATACACAGGTAGATTAAATAAGACTAATGCGCATATGATAGAGAGACTACTCATTTCATTAACATAACTATATTTAAAACCTCACTCAAAATCACACCACTTTTCCCTTTTTTAACCATTCCAGTGAGATTTATAATTTTACTATAAAGGCAATTCCATACCTGTTGCTTATAGAAATCCTAGTGTAAACAAGGGCCAACGTTTGTCTAACTTACACAATAGTTACGGTTTGATGACAAAAATACACTTTCATCTTGTTTAACGAATGCTGAAAATCCGATTCCTGGCGGGTAAATTGTCTCTGCGTTTTGGATGGAATTTTGTGTATCGATAACATAGAGCCATTCCTTGTTAGAACTCACTGCTATTTTCTGTGAGTTTCGAATTTTTCTCAACTCTTCTTCACAAACTGCCATCGATGTAAAACAAGTATTTTCTCTTTTTTTAGTACTATGCCACCGAATAAAGTAATAATAAGAAAAAAACATGAAAACAATGTCATATGCACTTGGTCCAAACTAGGCCTAAACCTCAAGGCTTATTTGAGAGACTAAATAATTTATAAGGCAGAATAAACCAAAGGATAATATGGTGGGATGAAATAAATCAGCATTTAATTTGAAGTTAACGTATGCAAATGAAAACACTAACTACTGGGCGACAGGAGCTCAGTTGGCAGAGTGTTTGTCTGCTGATCCAAAGGTTGGAGGTTCAAATCCCGATCTTGACATGTGAATGCTGTCGTTGTGTCCTTGGACAAGATCCTTTACATTATTACAGAGACAGCAAAATTCTGCACTGGTCTCCGAGAGCTGTGAAAAGCGCTTATAAACACATCGTGGTGAGTAATTAGGATGCTCAGAATGCATAAGATAAGTGAGGGATAACTGTGGACCACTGCAAACCATTTAAAATGAACTAGTTCCTTTTTTTTTTTTTTTTTTTTTACATTTTTGAGACAGTAAAAGTCAGATACAGCACTTTTAACCCATGTCGCCCCCAGTGTCTGCATACACTGGTGCATGAGTGGTGTGTGGTGTGTGTGTGTGAATGGGTGAGTGGTTTCTTGATGTCAAGCACTTTGAATGCCTTGAAGGTGGAAAAGCGCTATATAAAAATGTGACCATTTACCGACTAGAAAGGAGCATGCGCTTTTTTGTAAACTGCATGACGGAAAGTGGAAATCGTATTTTTACCTCTCAACATTTGACCCTAAAATGGATCAGCAAGAACCAAAAAAACAGTACATGTCCTTTCGTCTTAGAAATGTGCCGCCATGCATGCTCTCATTCGTCATCTTATTGGATTAAAATAAATGTAACTTGACCAGGTAACACAGAATACACACATCTTTAAGTGGCCACACAATGAATTAGGCCTGTGATTCCTTCCCTATGTCCCTGTGGTCATTTGTCCTTTAGATAAATGCTCCACTTTAGCGTCTATTCCCGTCATTATGCTCTGGTTTTCTGAGTCTCTAATGGACTGAGTCGGAGTCTGGAGCGCCCTCAGAGGAGCAGCAGTGAGTACATGATGAATATGTACCAGCGGGGGTCCGACGGGGGGTGAACGAGAGCCAATGTCTCTACCCACAAAGGAGCTGACCTGTCTGCACCGGGCTGAGGGCCGAAATATGAGCCATGAAGACACTCACTCGGTCAGCTATACCGTGAGAGAGAAATAGAGGGGGAAAAAACTGTATTGTAGCTGCTAGTCAAAGGTCTGCTTCTTTTAAATCTCCCTGCCAACTATTCACCACCAATTTGGGTTTCATGTTGTCATACAGAATTCTAAAATGGTCATTGTAATGAACAAAATCCAGACAAACCAATGATGATGAAGGACTAATCCAGGACTTAATTTGCACTTTAAAAGTCCTACATTGCACAAAACTGACTCTTGTGAGCTTTAAGCCATGTTATAATGTTGATACCTCCTCAAAAACATACCTACCATACACATGTTTGAGTAACCCTTTATTATTAGTCTGTCTACATCTCCAAAGCTCAAAATTCTCTGTTCCACTTTGTGAAGTTAACAACTACCTTTTACCTTTAGTTCAGTAGAGATGGGCAATTCCAGAGCTGAAATGATCCAAATGATTCTAGTGAAGGTGTATGGAGTTTAAAAACACAGTGAAGCACTTCCTGTATTGCCACATGACATCACAAGGTGGAACAGAGTGTTTTCAGTTTGAGAGAAGATGTGTGAATGAAACAAATTGCCACATACATCACAAGGTGGAACAGAGTGTTTTCAGTTTGAGAGAAGATGTGTGAATGAAACAAAACACGACTCTGGGTATATTTTTGATGAGGAGACAACTTTAGAACATAGATGAGAAAATAGCGTAATGTGGGCCCTTTAGCAATACCTTTTAATACAACAATACTAAACTGTGACTCATACTCATTAAATATTCTGTGTTGGGAGTGGGCACTGAGCAATATGGCTAAATAGTAAATTCTATAATAACAATGTTGATGTTATCACCACATTGACTAGCTATAAACTTTAGAATCTGAATCAGAAAAGATTTTATTGCCATTGTCAGCGAACAAAATTCACAAATTAGGAACATGTGTCGACAGTACGGTGTCATGACCATAGACTGTATAAAGAAGTGGACTAAGTGGGTATGACGTCACCCATAGCGTTCGGCTCCAATCAAATGAAGCTCATCAAGGCTACGGTTACGAATTTGGAGCCGAGTTCTGACCACGAGCATCATAGCAACCAAAGAGCCAATCCGGAGCCAGGCTGTTGAAGGTAACGCCCCTTCCCGCCCGCACCTCCGGTTTAACAGGGAGCGGGAGCTTAGAAACGCTGTCAATCAAACCTGTTGCTAACGCTAGTGGGAGCGACCTCGGGGAAAGAAGGCGCCTGATTTGTCTGTTATTAATGTTCATATCTTGATTGACGGACAAAATAGTGAAATAAAAACACAAGGATCATGTAAAGCAAGTTAATATGAACATTTAAAAAACAAAATGTCTAGTCTCTCTGCCGTAGTTATAGAGAGAGGGGTATTGAAAGTGAATTGGAGCCAGAGTCGATGGAGCTGGACGCGCGCACATGCTCACTTCCTATTTGGAACACGGCGACTAGCAGGTTAGCTATGTCCATTTACATATACAGCTTATGGTCATGACAGAGACTGGCCAATTGGAGGAGAGACATATATTGCTCAGCCCTATCCAAAACTGAACTCAAGACAATAACACGGGATCAAAATATAACGTTTAAGCAGGTATCTGAAGTGCAAGACTACAAGTACTACAGCTGAGTGCGCGACTGTGACTTGAAACCATAGTTGACTTTTATGATCTGTTCTTTGGAGGTCATGTGTTTTTGCCACACTATTTTCACATGGGTTCCTTGTGTTTTGGGTTGTACTTGGGTTTATTTTTTCCGTATGTGAGTTGGTGAAATAATAAAAAGACAGTTTATGGCTTAAGTGTCCTCCTCATGTGACAAGTTTCCATTTGAATGTGGTGAGCATTTGAAACCACAGGAAAATACAGGGCTGTGGAAAATGGATCAGCTAGAAATTCAGTAATGCCATTAGCTGGAATAAAGCGTACATCAAGGCTTTTTTTAATCTGCAGTACATAAAAGGTGCACTGTGTAACTTTTTTCTTAAAGGGTCCACTACCTGTTGCTTTTCCTTCATTGTTCCACACTTTGGTTTTCAATCAGTCAATCAAAGCTTTAGTTGTATAGCACTTAATATAAAATATATTTAAAAATATTCTGAAAATATCATTCAAAAATATTATTCAAAGCTCTTAAATGTACGGTTAAAAAAGATACAAAGTGAAGTGAAGTTAATATTTTGTAAAAACCTAAGTAAGATGAATAAATATAAAATGTAATAAATATAAGGGTGTCCATAAAGTCTCTTTACAACTTTAAAAAAGTTATTACAAAGGCAGTTGATAAGATATCTTAATCAGAGTTGTTCTATTGTACTCAGTGGTTTCCAAAGTTGTTGACCTAATTTAATGCACCTCTATATGGGCACCATTAGTGGCACAAAGCACATCAGGACAGTACTGGATTTCTTGCCATGTTCACTGTAGCATAGCCTCATCAGTGGTTGCAGTCGCTTCTGTTGTCTTTTGCTTTAGTCCAGTAATGTCCAGTAACTTTGTTCGATACACGACATCTTTAACATAGCCCCATAGAAAGAAATCCAGAGGTGTGATTTCTGGAGCGTAGCTATTTCTTAGGGGTTAATTCAAAAGGACGGCTCTTTAATCAACAGGATGCCTGAAATACAAAAATGCAATGTGATTAAAAACTTTTATAACCACTGAGTACAACAGAACAAATTGAATTAATATATCTTATCAATTGCCTTTGTAATTAAATCTTAAATTTGTAAAGAGACTTCATGGAAACCCTGTATATAAAAAAGTAAATGTACGTAGTATAAAACCAGTTGATGAAAAAGCTAAGCTAAAAAGAGGTCAGGTCCTCAGGTGGACTGTTCCATAGACGGGGCCATAAAAACAGAATGATGTCTCACCGTGAGTTTTACTTTGGAGTCTTGGGACAGTTAAAAGATGACTCTGAGGATCTGAGGGTTCAAGAGGGCTCATAAGATAAAAGCAGGGCAGATAAATAAATAGGACTAACCTTAAGATCACAGGGAGCCAGTGCAGAGAATGTATATCTTACATTTATTCAATGACAGTGATTTATCGAAAAATTGAAAAACACACATTACTGTTAGTGGGGGTCATCTCTCCACAGATCTGACTTGTAACTTAGTCTGGTGCTTGTCTCTTGCTTGTCTCCATGGGGATAGTTAGCAATAACATGACCATGGAGACAAGCAGGAAATGTTACACAGTGCATCCTTAACTGTTTATCATTTGTTTGTGTTGTTGTTAGAGACTGACTCCACAAACTGACCAAATAATTCTTCATTTTTTTGAGTTATTTCAGCAAACAACAATCTTGGCTTTGTGGTTGAACAGTGCCACAATATATGAAAAAAATATATACTGAAAACTTTAAAAAAAAAGTGTACAATTTGACCAGAGATTTTACCATAGATTGCTCGCTTGCTTGGTCTCCACTTCTGTTTAGGCAGTTTAATATGGAAGATCATTTGTTTCATCAGATTTTGAATTTGAAATGCTGTTGATTTTCTCACTTTGTACTTTTTAACTCTGATAAGTATCTGAATTTTTATGAATACATTTTCACTGTTTTTAAAAATTCACCTTTAAATATTTACCACAAATATTTTCAGGTCCTCAATTTCAACAGTCAAAATTCAGAGTCGAAAATTTGCATTGAAATCAAAGTGGGGAACGCCTTGGGGTCCCACCGGGTAGAGCTGGAGGAAGTGTCCGGGGTGAGGGAAGTCTGGGAGTCCCTGCTTAGACTGCTGCCCCCGCGACCCAGCCCCGGATAAGGATGGATGGATGGCAATCAAAGTGAGAAATTCAACAGCATTTAAAAATCTAAATGTGCTGATACAAATGATCGTCCATTGCTTAGAATCTTTTGGCATCACAAGAACCCATCTGTCAAGCCTTAATCTTTTTAAAAGCACCTGATATTATGATTTTAGCGTGTCTTTGCAATAGAGAGAAAAGGCTGCGATTCACAGAAAGCAGCAATTCAAAAGTCCAGTGAATGAAAAGCCTTGCTCTAAATTTAGCCATGATTAAAATGGATGTAGGAAAGGTCTCTGTGGAGAAAGGTGAGCCCAGTCTGAATGAATGGGACTGAACACTGGGTCATTGTTGGAGATGAGTCCGCGTTTAAGGCATTTCGACACACAAAGCCGGGCGTTTCATGTTCTTCCCTGAAAACTCTAACCTTTACGGGCGGCAATCTTCATCTGTACGTGGAAAAAATCCAGGTCCCTGAATGCACCACTGAGAGGCCCTGCCAACAGCACCTGTCGGACAGCGTTTAAGCACGGAGCTTTGACATATGTCCCGCTTAAGTGGTCCAAGAGTTTTAGAGTGACTAGTAAACAGCTAATGGTGCTACTTACGGTTCATGGGACTTTGGGGAGTAATTATTTCTCAACTGAGCAAACAGGAAAATATATAATCCAATCAATCGAGCACAGTTTTATGTTCGTGATTTACCCTTTTTCAAAAATACAATTCACATTTTTCTGTTGCCCATGTAAATACTGACACGTTTCAACCAAAAAGCTTGTTTTTTAGAAGTTTCTGCCGTTACCAAGGTTGCAAAAACATCACTTTAAAACATCGGAGTAAACATTTTTTCATAAATTATAACAGGGCCACATCAGACTTGACTAATCACCATTCACAAATCAGAAATGTTACCATCACTATGACAACCAAATATCAGAGGTGGGTAGTACTCAGTTACTTTTACTTGAGTAACTTTTAAAAGAAATTGTACTTTTCCAGCAGCATACTTTCACTCCTACTTGAGTAATATTTTGATTGAAGTAACAGTACTCTTACTTGAGTAAACATTTTGGTTACTCTTCCCACTGTGAGTAAGTCTAGTAAGTGAGAAAAGCTTTATGTTGACAACATGAAATGATTGGAACGTTTGCGTTTCTTGCACCGCTCCCCCAGACATGATTTGTTTTTCTCATTTTTGTGTCGAACCTTTGAAAATATCAGATTTTGTGCATTATGTAAAGTTCTGTCTTTGAAATTGCATGAAGTTCAAATGGGTTAGGGTTAGGGTTACTCTTTAAGTTACTCTTACTTGTGCAATATTTTTTTTTATCCAGACTTTGGAGTAATATTATTTTGAAGTAACATTCTCCTACTTGAGTACAGTTTTTGACTGCTCTACCCACCTCTGCTAAACATTCACTTTACACCTTTATATCTCACCCACTTCTAGCTTCTATAGTGTGTAATCGATTTTAACCATCGTCTTCATAAGTTTTAATATTGTGCCCGATAAGATTAGCTTGTACGAGATTTAAAGATATTTTTCACAAATAAATGAAGATATATCCATCACTGACCTGAAGCCTTCCTCAGCCTGAAGCCTGGTTTGAAATTAGCGCTCATAAATACCTTTTACAACACGACCATCTCCTCCCAAAGAGATAAGCGCGTTTGAACTCTCAGTGAAATCACCTCGGATCAGTGCTGAGGCCTGGGGCAGCACACGGGTTTAGGCACGTGGGAAAGTTAGGGACAGTAGTTTTTACATTTTCTCTGCTTTTAGCCCTGAAAACATTTGTGCGTAAAGTTTTAATGAAATAAATGTGTCTTTTGATCAAACGCCAAAAGCATTAAGCATGATTTTGCTGAGTGACTTTTGATGAGTTGTTAGTGACGTACTAGAGTATAAACATAGACAGGAGAATAACTCTAGGGCAGCTGTGCTTGTGTTGTAACAGTTACGTTTCCCATTTAATACCATTTATGAGTTGGATTTGATAAAGTAGTTACATAAGATCACTAACTTCTTCCATCTAGCAGCACATCATTTATTTTTAATGTTTTATTTCTGTCCTGAGGTTGTTGTTGTTATCTTAAAATGCAAAGATGTTGTTGAACATATAGCCACTGTGCGTGTGAATTAACAGAAACACAATGGTTTGAGAGGGGAGTTAAAGAGGCAATTTTTGTTAGGAAAGACAATCCATCTTTGCACAGAAATGGCTGCCTTATACATCATTTATCTCCTATTTATAACTCCATCCTCAGACCTAAACGTAAACAAGGAAAACAATAGGGCTAGCCCGTGTGCTAATAGGTGTGAGAGCGCCCATTAGGGGCCTGATGATTATGCAATATATGACTCAGGCACAGTTCACACGTAGAGTGGCTCATTAGACCTAGAGAACAAACAGAAACTGTAAACAATAGGTGTGTTAGTGTCAGTGTAGTTTTTCAGATAGATATGATGCAGTGTCCACCAGTGATCTGACCAGAAATGAAGAAGCCGCTTGGATGAGCAGCGAAACGTCTTCGTTCAAATAACATTGTGTCCAGTTGTCCAGTTCTTTTTACTAATCAGAAATACACACAGAATCACATGGAATAAATTAAAGTATTTTGCGCTGATATTGAGATGTTATAAAGCTTCAAATGTACTGAAGAAACAGAAACTATTGAATCAACTGTTTTTTGTTTTTTTCCTGGCTGTTTTTATTTGTATATTTTTGTTTGCTCAAAAAAAAATGGAAGTGTTATATAACTGTTAAATAAACCCCTCTGACTTTTCAGCAGGTCTCAAATAATAATAAAAAATACTTTTACTTTTCAGTCCTGTCCAAAAATGTAGTAGGGCAGAAAGTATAGATACCTGCTCTCAAATGTAAGTAAAAGTAAAAGGTATCCACTTTATGTACTTAAGTAAAGTACAGATGCCTAAAATGTGTACTTAAGTACAGTATTTTACTAATTTGACTTACATTCCACCACTGCTTCTGAGTACAACCAGATCTAAGCCAGGACTATTCCAATTCTAAACCAGGTCTTCAACTGAACCAGGTCTACAACAGGACTATTCCAATTGTAAACCAGGACCAAACGAGGCCTTAAACTACACGACTGGGCCACCATACAATAGTCCTAGGACTAACCCTGGTACTGAAACTACATTTTGAGAACCACTGTGTGTGTAGCCAATGAGTTTTTTCTTTGGGATGTGCAAAGAAAATATTTTGCAATAAGTTATTTTAAGCTGTATTCGGTTTATGTTGGTTGTATAAGCAGTTGGTCAGTCTTGTAGATTCATGGATGTGGGGGTGGGGGGGTGGGGGCTGCTTCTCCACATTGGATAAGGGATTTGATCCGGCTCGCACACATGACAGAAACCTGGCTATAAAACAAGTCCAGTGCATCTAGGTCCAATTTAGACTACCCACAATCCACCGGGGCGCGCACCGAAATCTCCCTTTGACAATTAAGGGCCGCACAGAGCCATGGGAGTTTGGGAGTATAAGTATAATGGATAAAGATGAAAAGACAGGAAGAAAGAGAGAGGGGGGAGAGAAAGAGGGAGATGAGAAGAAGAGCCAGAGGTAAAGAGAGAAAGAATGAGTGAACAAAAGAGAGAGAGCGGACAGGCGGGGGCTGGGGGGGCTGACAGAGAGAAAAGAGTGTAGTTTCCAGGTTTACACAGGGCCAACATGAGGTCAAACTGCACTGTCACTGCCCTCTTGACTTTCACCTAAACAATCAGGGTTTTATAGAGCTGGAAACCTGAGGCCACTGTACACACACGCACGTACACACGCACACACACACACGCACGCACACACACGCACACACACGCACACACACGCACACACACACTCACAGACACAGGGGCAGAATTCATGGCAAAAATAACACTGCATTTCTCAATGTCATCAAGGACCATTTTACTACTTTTGTGACATTTATGTATTTATTCCTGCTTTATTCTTTGTGTGTAAAATGTCATGGGTCAAAAGCTGTTATATGGCACCGTATTCCTCATGCTGACAGCAGAGGACGGACGGATCTTACCCTTTGCATTATTAGAGGGCGTTATATCATCTGCAAAACACCCAGGCGTTTTTGGTTCTAGGATTTTCTTTTTTCTTTAAAGGTCCTATATTACACTAAATTGACTCTTGTGAGCTTCAAGCCATGTTATAATGTTGTTACCTCCTCAAAAACATACCTAGAGTTGTATTTCGTTTCATTCACACACGTCTGGGTAAGTCTTTTTCATTTGTCTGTCTACATCTCCAAAGCTCAAAATGCTCTGTTCCACCTTGTGATGTCATGAAGTGGTAGTTTTCAAGTTAACGGCTATATTTTACCTTTTGTTTAGTAGAGATGGGCAGTTCCAGGGCTGAAATTATCCAAATGATTCTAGCGTGAAGGTGTGTGGAGTTTAAAAACACAGTGGCGCGCTTCCTGTATTATCACATGACATCACAAGGAGTGTTTTCTGTTTGAGAGAAGAACTCACGCTTCCCTGTATTATACATGACATCACAAGGAGTGTTTTCTGTTTGAGAGAAGAACTCAACCTAAATATGCAGAGTTTGGGTGTTAAACATGTGTGAATGAAACAAAACACAACTCTGGGTATTTGACAGTGACAGACTCTGCGTGCCCATTGATCATTCCTAGTTTGTCTTTTCCCACATAAATTAATTTGTGTGTTAACTATAGCATGCATTTTGGATATTGCTATAGAGTTGAAAGCAAAACAGCAAAACAAACGGTGGATAACGGTATTTTAAAAAGTGGATTGAGAGGAGAGGAGAAAATATCCATATCGGAACATTGCTAGGAAGGACAGTCAGGTTCTTGAATACCAATGCAATGTATTTTGACCTTTGCGGCCACCGTATCGAACCACTCTCGCCACTGCAAACACATTCTGTCACCTCAG
This sequence comes from Periophthalmodon schlosseri, assembly GCA_000787095.1. Taxonomy (NCBI): domain Eukaryota; kingdom Metazoa; phylum Chordata; class Actinopteri; order Gobiiformes; family Gobiidae; genus Periophthalmodon; species Periophthalmodon schlosseri. The sequence goes on from KN484407.1 coordinate 83,883, forward strand.
TCTGAAATACTGATGACAGCTGTGAACAAACTGCATATGAGCCGCAAACCACCGGACGCCTTATTTAGAACCATGGGCCCGCCTCAAAACATAAGAGTCTATGGAGCAATAAAAGGACCAAATGTACGTCTCATTGTTTGGTTTAACTTGTGGTGAGGTCCAAACAAATGGTGGGACCGCATTGTTAAACTACTGAAACTGTCACTTTAAAAAACAATGTAATCAGCATGTTAGAGCTTATAGCTGACCACAGTGCATTTCAGAAAGACGCCCAGTTGGGATGATTATTTCGAACTTGATTTCTATACTAAGCAAAAAAAGGGACTGGTACTTGACAGGCTACCAATTTGAGATTTTGACATCACAACGACTGACAAAACATTTTATAGAACTTGGAATGGAACGTCAAAAAACAACCCTTACCATGGAAATCCGCCGTGTTTTTTGGCCGCAGTGCAAAATGTTTATAGAGATACTTTAGCCAAAACAATATAAAAAGTAAACGAAAGAGCCACGGAACAATCTGATAAGCAGCTGGGCCACTACCGGTAAATGCACACACTATATTGTCAGAATACTGAACGAACGCTATAGTAATTAGCATCTTAAACTCTCCATTGGTTTAACACGAGTCTCACTGATGATCCTGAGCTCTATAGACAATACAATGTCACAAAACAATCACAAAACAATAATACTTACTATAATATCTGATATAGATTAAGTGAAAATAAAAGCACTCTTTATCTTTTCGTGATATACATAGTAGGTTATGTTTTGACTCTGGATTTAGCCTGTAATATTGCTTTTAAGTGATGGGAAGAATACTTTGAAAATGTATTTAGTTACAGAATACTGAATATTCGCTTTAAAATGTATTTTGTAATGTATTCTGTTACATGGCCTAATCAGAGTGCTGTATTCTGAATACTTGGAATATTTTTACGCCGAGTCGCATTATATCATAGTGAAAAAAACACAACATAGAATTTCAAACAGCTTGATTTTTGTTGAACTGTTTGAATTTGAGAAGGAAAACTGGCGTGCACATGGACTGCAAGAGCTGTGTTTTCAATTTTCCTTAGTAAAACTTTGCAGTTCAAAGGCAAAATTGCATGATGTGTTCCTTTGAATTTAGAAAAGTATGTTCTGAAAACCTCCAAATGAAAAAGTAGCTGCATAGTAGCTGCACCAGAATACAGTTACTCAAAATTGATATTCTGAATACTTATTTTCAGTACATGTATTGAGTTACTTCCCAACACTGAATTCACATTTATACAGTTGCCGTAACTCTGGGTCTCTCTGAATCTCATTGACTTCACTTTGAAAGATTCATGTGAAATTTTAAGTATTTTCATTTGGCTCTGTGGAAAAGAACTTGCTCATATGTGAAGCATCTAAACTGATGCCAGGAAAAAGCCATCCATCAAAAACATACCATCACATTCTGTTCTCAAAATGGACACAAAAAAGCAGATGTGTTGAAAATGTTGTATTTTTTTCTGTCTAAAAGCAAACAATATGTAAATTATCAAAGACCACATACCAAATAACCACATGGAACGCAGCTTATTAGAAAGACTCCCGTTGTCAGTACGTGTGCAGTGGTTACTGACAAAGGTGGATACATGATTTACTTAAGTATTACTAAAGAATAACTTGTGTTTGAATGTAGGACCCAACTAGAAAGGTTAAAAAAAAACAAACTTTAAGATCAGCAACAATTTCAAGATTATTCAGCTAATCAATCATTGTAATTATTCAGGCCAAAATATAATCATATGAACTAAAACAATAATCTTGACAATTCTAGAAACAAAAATAAGTCATTTCAAGTCAATCTACATCCAGAAAAGAAACCTAAATGTGAATGTTTTTAAGTGTCAGTTAATCTCACATTACTTCACAGTTCAGAATGGTCACATACTAGAGCTGTGGTGTGTCTCGAGTAACCCCTAAGTATTGTCTCACACTCTCAGTACCCCCTGTTAATAGAGTCTCATTAGTAATTGTATGTTTACTACATTTATGCCAAAAATCACCCCACAGAAATATTTTTAAGGATGTAAAATGTACTACAAAGACATTTTACATTCAAATACCATTCAGTGCCATCATTCTTTTAAGTCTTAAATCATTCCAAGTACCCCCTGATGAGTATTCGTGTTCGTGTACCCCAGGGGTTCCCATACCCCAGGTTGGGAAAATCTGTACTAAAGGATTGGTAATAAATTACTGTGAATGGAAGTGAAATAAAAGGTTTTACTGTTGTTAGGTCATGGTTTCAATAATATAAATAATCATAAAATCGTGGCAATAACACTCAAATCTGATATCATGACATCCCATCACCGACTTAAAGCTAACGTCTGTAAGTTTATTTGTATTTTCACCAGTAGATGGCAGATGTGAAACCTGTTCCCCCTCCACCCTCCCTTCACCTGGCCTTGCTCATGCTCATCATATTGACCTCTTTCCACCCTAACTTTGGCCTCTAAATGCTCCAAACTGTGCTTTCTTTGTGGTGAAAATCTCATTCATTTCAATGGAGAATTCAGGAAAAGTTTCGCCTCAAAAATCTGGTATAAAGTAGGTTGATTTGTGTAAACTGCTCAATGTTCATGTGGCCAACAAGTCAACACAGCACTGATTCTCTGGTAGGCTTTAAAACGACTTTGTAGTCCATATAGAACTTATTTGCTGTCAAGATCAGCAGCAAATGCAAAATAACACAACCCTAATGACAATGGCGGCGCCCACAGCAACTTCCGGAACAAGGTGAATAGTACCAGACAGTAGTAACGTAGCATCTAGTGGCGTTATGTGAGAATACAACAGGTCTGGATCAGCCAATAATTACAAACGATAGCTTTAAATGTCTGTATATTGTTGAATCCAGTTTGACTTCTTCAGCACATTCATATTTCATCAGGTTGGATATTTGAACTGGCTGGACCCAAGCTGAACTCACACAAAATGGACAATGTTTTCATACAGTCCACCCATGCATGCATTCACTAAAACCCGTACAGCAGCAGCAGGATACGGTTGCTATATTTTTCATCATCTCTTTCATTTTAAACTCACCCTAGCGCTCTTCTCCCTGTGGCCTTAGCGTTGGACCCAAAAGTGCTAAAAAATATACTCGGGGAAACATGGATTTGCTTTTTTTAGTAACCACATGAAAAGGGGGTGACTCACTGGCCCCGAATACATTTCAGAAGCTGCTTTATAAAACTTTTAGTGTGGGACAAGTTGGTTTCTTCTGGCTGTTGTGTCCTCGTCTGACCTCTACGTGAGAAACAGAAAACTCAAATCTACGCTGTCAGATCCTATGGGGCCGGCATAGGATGTTAAACCTGGAAATAATTATGTAGTAATAGTAGCAGTAGTGCAGACTGCAGGGATTAGTGCGATGTGTAGGGTCTGAAAATATCATTAACGATTCCTGCCACATTCCTTTTGTTACCTCCTAAAAAACATACCTGGAGTTGTGTTTTGTTTCATTCACACATGTTTGAGTAACCCTGGATTATTAGTCTGTCTACATTTCCAAAATTCAAAATCACAAACAGACCTGGAGTTGTGTTTTGTTTCATTCACACGTTTAACACACAAACCCTGCATATTTAGACTGAGTTCTTCGCTCTCTGTTCCACCTTGTGATGTCATGAAGCGGTAGTTTTTAAGTTAACAGCTCCTTTTACCTTTTGTTCAGTAAAGATTGGCAATTCCAGGGCTGAAATGATCCAAATGATTCTAGTGAACGTGTATGGAGTTTAAAAACACAGTGGAGCGCTTCCTGTATTACCACATGACATCACGAGGTAGAACAGAGAGAGAAGAACTCAGTTTAAATATGCAGGGTTTATGTGTTAAACGTGTGAATGAAACAAAACACAACTCCAGGTATGTTTGTGACGAGGACAACAACATTATAACAAAGATTAAAACAAAAAAAAGCGTAATATGGGCCCTTTAAAAGTCCCTTTAAAAGAGTAACTTTTCTGGTGGACAGTGCAAGCTATTTTTCTTCATAGAGTTGCTATTGCTTTGCCTGATATGGTCCAAAGTATGGCATTGTTTCCATGGAGACATGCAGGAGATGCCCCCAGGTCAAGTTAGAGCAGTGGAGACCCCCGTCAACTGTCGTACTGTGGAATATTCCAGATATTTAGGATTTTTGAAGTCAGGGGCAGATTCATGCTGAGGAGGGAAAGTGAATATACGGCCAGAAAGATGCTAAGACTGAAGCTGGATGAGAGGAGCCTTTGAAGAGACTAAAGAAGGGATTTATGGGTGTTGTAAAAGTCGACATTAACTCTTAAAGATAATTGTCCGGTGATTTGTCTTCTGCATTTGACCCATCCTTCAACCATTGCCTCTGCTACGATACAAGCAGTGTGCAGCCTAGTCCCAGTGCAGCGCCTGGAGATCTTGGTTAGGATTATCTTGAGGATTAAACTACTCCACATATTTTGGGGAGGAGGGGAAGGCCACCCAAAGGAAACCCGCCCATAAAGGGATAACGCGCAAACTCCACACAGGAGGGCCCCACTTGGTATGAGAACCTGTGACCATCTTGCTATGAGGCGAATTTATTGCTCAACCATATTTCCATAGAGATCACTAAAGGGCAGAGGTAGTTTCATTTCAAGTTCATACATTTTGTTCTTCTTTCAGACACCATACATTAACTTCTGCTTGAGTAATTTATATTTAAGTTTAACGGTGCTATTACTGGAGGAAAACTTTTGGTTCCTCAACAACGTCATATTGTAAATCAGATGTTATGTGCAGACAGTTCTTTTCCTTATAGGCCTTGTCCAGTAGAAGTTTTCTTAAATCACATTATCTCTTACTAATCAAACCACTATTTTGTAGTTGAGATGATTTTTGACCAGAAATGTGAAACAAAACAAGGCAAAATCATATCTACAGCTTTATACATATGAAACCAAAGCCCTATAAGCCTGTCTTTATAATGCAATAACAGCACAGGGTTTCAAAGACTATGGCAGTTATTGTTGATGCCGAGGGCTTCGCTCTTGACACGACTCTGACGTAAATGTCAGCTTCTTGGAAAGCCCTGAGGCATTTTGGGAAATGCAGTCTGAAAAACGAGAAAAGATTTGTCCCTATAGAACGAACAGGCACATATACAGTATTTGTGAACATGAGCTTTTTAGTAGAGCTGGGCGATGAGACAAAAAATTCAACCACCAAGTTTTTCCCTTATATCACAATTTTTTATCCAGTTTAATTTTGTCTTTTTAAAAATATAAAATGGATTTCAATATTCATTTCCTTAACATAATGAGCATTGAATCATTGTCATTCACAAAACTAGTTCTTATTTCATTTTTGAACCAATCCTATAGCAGCATAATAATTCTATGGGATTGTCCGACCATATCAAAGCAAGTCCTTGACACTAGGAACATCTAATTTGTGTTTTTTTTTTTTTTATATTTGGGAGACAAAGTACAAGGCAATTTAAAATAATTGTTCTATGTCGGGGCGATAGTGGCTCAGGTGGTGTCCATTGGTCCGAAGGTTGGCGTTTGGAATCCCGCTCTTGACATAAAACATCATTGGTAGAGCGGCCCGATCCACTGACCCACAGGTTGGCGGTGCAATTCCAGCTCCCACAGTTGAATGCTGTCGTTGTGTCCTTGGGAAAGACACTTAACCCACTTCGCCCCTTCGTATATGAATGTGTGTGTGAATGGGTGAGTGGTTCCTTGATGTAAAGTTCTTTGAGTGCCTTGAAGGTGGAAAAACCATTTCATTTTTATCTTTGCCACATTAGTTTGCCTATTTTTGCATAGTTTTGTTTGTAAAAACCTGCACATCAGATTTAGTTTTGATTTACTTTAAGTTGCCATAGTTGCCAGTTTAAATTTTGTTCCTCTAAGGCTTCTGTAGCTTAAACTTTGATGCTATCTACAGAGCATAGAAGTCAGACAAGTTAATACTGAAACTCAAATACTCACTCCCTTGTTATTCCCAGTAGTGACTCAATTCATTATAAAACAGTTGGTTTAATGTGCTGCTGCCCCCGGTGTCTCGGTGTGGCGCTGCATTGATTGGTGGAAAAGTGAATGAGTTTAAAAAAAGTCGTATTGATTTGCTGATGAGAGCCGCCAGTGCTGACCACAGACTAGACCTGCTCCAACATGGACTTAATACAGTCTGATGGAGCCACTTGAGTTAATGAGGGTCTATTGTCCACACCATTTCCAGTTCTGAAAAGTAATATTATAAAACAAAATGAAAGAGGCAGTTGGTGTCGTGGAGCCATATTTATTTGAATCTTCTATCTTAAAATTCCACAGACTTTTCCTATATAAATTGTGCATCTATCAAGATTTTTTTTTTTGTTTTCCACACATAAAACGTTGCTTCTTGTTTTTGCTAGTGATAGAGAGAGCACATTTTGAACTCTGAGGACTTACCTGATGTTTATCCTTTATTATGAGATTAACAACATGATTTAAACTTCACATACGGGTTAAATATGTTAAGGTTAGGGTTTAGGTTAAGGTTAGGCAAGTAGTGACTATGTTTAAAGGGACTACATTGCACTATTTTGATCAATGTTATAATGTTGTTCTTCTCTCGAACAGAAAACACTCTGTTCCACCTTGTGATGTCATGTGGTAGTACAGGAAGTGCTCCATTATGTTTTTAAACTCCATAGACCTTCACTAGAATCATTTGGATGATTTCAGACCTGGAATTGCCGGTCTCTACTGAACTAAAGGTAAAAGGAGCTATTACCTTGAAAACTACCACTTCATGACATCACAAGGTGGAACAGAGCATTTTGAGCTTTGGGGATGCAGACAGCTTAATCATCCAGAATTACTCAAACAAAACACAACTTTGGATATGTTTTTGAGGCGGTAACAACATTATAAAATGGCTAAAAGCTCACAAGAATCCATTTTGTGCAATATAGGACCTTTAAGGTTAAGATCAGTCTCCAAAAAATGTATGTAAGTTAGTGTAAGAAGCATGGAAACCCAACATGCCAGTACTTAGTATGGAGTGTTACCGTGAGAGCCTTGTACACGCGGCGTCCATATGAGGGGGCATTCTTGGATTTGGGAGCAGAGCTGGAGCTTAGGGCAGGATTTGGGACTGGTTTAGTTCAGGGCTGTGACCCCAGTGACCCCGCCTGACTTTAATAAGGCTGATCTCAGACGCAGCAGTGGGAAGCAAAAGCCACACATTCCTTTATGTGGAGGCAAGGTTTTTTTTGGTTTTTTGGAGGTTTTTTTTTTTTTTTTTTTTTTTTTTTTACACATTTTAACATATTTCTCCTCAGTATGATGCAGTTGGGGTTATGTACACCCTTTTGCACTAACTAATCTAATTTTAGTTAGTAATGACAAGAAGTTATACGCTTTCCCATACGATCAATGGTGTTGCATTTGAAAACTATATATACTAAAGTATGACTGAATTGCCAAGGTTAAATATTTAAATTTGAACAGTGAATGTCTTTTTCAGCCTTCTTATTCCTTTATGAAGAAACTGGTTAGAGATAACGTGTAGGCAGAATGCTTTGACAGTTTTCATATGTGGAAATAAATCACTGCATTATTTCATGAGCTAGTGTTCAAATATTCCCTCAGGTAAAAAGTGTGATGCGTGATGATGGAAAGTTACTATACTTCGAACTTAAACTTTCTTTAAATATTTAGTTTATAAAATAATCTAATCTGTAGTAATATAACCCTAAAGTCTCTAAACACATGCACAATTTAAAGGTGCACTATGTAACTTTTTTGGTGAAGGGTCTGCCATGCTGTGCCACGGGAGCATAAAACTTGTGACCTGCTTGTCTCCACGGAGATAGACATCACCCGGTCAAATTACAGCACATACCTGAGGAGAGGTGCCCCAGTGACGAAGAGTAAGAATGAATGTTTTTTCAAAGAATTTTTGAGCTATAAAAACACCCAAAATTAATTAAATGCAAGATAGATAAGTTCATTGCCACTGTGGAACATTCCCAGCAAAGCAATAACATCTCCATGGAGACAAGCAGGTAGAAGACTCTCCACCAGAAGTTACATAATGCATCTTTAAATATTCTGGAAAAACAAATAAAAATAATCACCATAGAGGTAGTGATATTGTATAAACCTGGCTCACCTTATCGTCCTCTGTGAGTGGAGCGGGGAGCACACACTAGGCCTGTATTGTTCCTGCTTCCAGCTCGTTCCAATGTTTTTGTCCGATTGTTTGTGGTTTAGAACAGGGAAGAGTCTTTGTTTTGTCATCTCTTCTCACTGTACTCTGCTTTTGTGGCCCATTCAAAACTGTTTGGATTTAAGCTACCAGCCAGTACACTCCTTTACCTCTATAATATTTAACTTGAATAAGAAACTGCTATGATTATCTTAAAAGGAAAAGTAAGTTGAAACCAGCAATGCAAAATCGATGGCCGTGTTTTGACGAGTTTTCAAGCAAGATCAAGAATATATAAGCTTTATAAAGGTAAGTTTTATTAAATGTATATATTACTGTGTTCTTCTAAATAGATGTTACTGTTATTTAAAAAAAAACATATTGCTAATAACAAAATAGTTTACTAGTGCTGCTGCTGGTATAAGCTAAACGATTACTTTGATTTTCTGTTTAAAGGTATTACACAAAATTGACTCTTGTGAGCTTTAAGCCATCTTAGAATATTGTTACCTCCTCAAAAACATACCTGGAGTTGTGTTTTGTTTCATTCACACATGTTTGAGTAACTCTATTATTAGTCTGTCTACATCTACAAAGCTTAAAATGCTCTGTTCCACCTTGTGCTGTCATGAAGCAGTAATTTTCAAGTGAGCAGCTACCTTTTACCTTTTGTTCAGTAGATTCCAGAGCTGAAATTATCTAGATGATTCTAGTGAAGGTGTATGGAGTTTAAAATCACAGTGGACACTTCCTGTATTACCACATGACATCACAAGGTGAAACAGAGTGTTTTCTGTTTGAGAGAAGAACTCAGCCTAAATATGCAGGGTTTGTGCGTTAAACATGTGTGAATGAAACAAAACACAACTCCAGGTATGTTTGAGATGAGGAAAGAACATTAGAACATTGATCAGAAAATAGCGCAATATGGGACCGTTAACCAATACTTTTGTAGCCACATTATGACAATGGCAACTTTGTTGTTATGCTAAAATTAGTCAAGTCCTGGGATTTCAGTTACCACTTTCATTATAAAAGTGATACGCAGTTGTATGGCATAGGTCTCTTGGATACAAAGTAGCCTATTAGTAGATCTTTTGCTGGTGGTCAATGCACCAGCAATTATCAGCAGAGAAATATGGACGACACATAATGTAATATAAATAAATAATAATAATCAATACAAATAACTTTTTTAAGACTTTTTATGGCACCTGATGCATAAGCAACTTTTGTGACTCTGTATAAAGTACAGTAAACAACTCTGGTCAATATCATCTTTATTCATATGGAAATAGCTGTGATTCTCAGGTGGGGCGATGGGCGACTGGTCTATCCTGGGCCGCTTTCTGTCTGAGGTCCAGAACCACTCCACTGTCATCGGTAAAATCTGGCTCACCATGCTGCTTATCTTCCGCATCCTGCTGGTGGCTCTAGTGGGCGACGCAGTTTACAGCGACGAGCAATCCAAGTTCACCTGCAACACTCAACAACCGGGATGCAACAACGTCTGCTACGACACCTTTGCTCCCGTCTCCCATCTCCGATTCTGGGTTTTCCAAATAGTCCTAGTGTCCACTCCGTCCATTTTTTACATTGTTTACGTGTTGCATAAAATCGCCAAAGATGAAAAGATTAATGGACGTCAGACTCATGACACAGCAGAGGAGAGGGCTCAGAGCTGCGGGCAGGTGGAGAGAGTAGGGGTACCATCATATTATCCGAGTTTTAACGAAGACTGGGAGAGGAGAGAGAAAGAGGAGCAGAGTTTTGTGGAAGAGGATTATGGAGAATTGGGCGAGGATCCCACGCAACAGTCTAACCAGGTCTGACCATGAATTACACAGCACTAAGTCTACGAACATAAAAACATACCAGCAAATGTGGGAAAAGTGGAGCTGAAAATGTTGAGGGCCTCTTTGGAAGAATGGACAAAATTAGAAAAGTTCTTCTCAGGGACAGTTCATGTGACATTGTCCCCAAAACAGCAAACACAAATTGGACTACCATTTATTAAAGGTGCACTATGTAACTTTTCTAGCGGAGGGCACCCCACCTCTTTGTCTCCATGGAGATGTTATTGCATTGCCTAGATTGTTCCATATTATGGCATTAAAAGTAATCTTAATGGAGACAAGTAGATGATGCAACCATAAAGCCAACAGCAAGAATGTAAGTGTTCCAAGGTAATGTTGAGCAATGAAAACACCTGTAATTCAATAAAAGGTAGATAAGTTTAATGTCATACAATGGAATATTTCAGACAAAAACAATAAAATCCCCATAGAGACAGTTACATAGTGCACCTTACATAGTACAAAAATATTTGTAACTTTACAGCTTTTGGAACGTAACACCATGGATCTGACCTGCTTATCTCCATCGAAATAGAGCTGGTTAATGCCATACTTTTGATTTTTCCCAGCAAAGCAATAACATCTACATGGAGACAAGCAGGTGGCGTGCCCTTCACCAGAAAAGCTGCATAGTGCACCTTTAACCATGAATGTTTTACCAACTGTTTTGAGATTACTTTCATTTGTCTCCAGGTGTTACTCATCTACATCCTACACGTCCTGCTTCGCTCTGTTATGGAGATCACCTTCCTGATTGGGCAATACTTTCTATTTGGTTTCGAGGTTCCTCATTTGTTCCGCTGTGAGACTTACCCCTGCCCCACTCGGACCGACTGCTTTGTATCCCGCGCCACTGAGAAAACCATCTTCCTCAATTTCATGTTTAGCATCAGTCTTGGCTGTTTTGTGCTAAACGTAGCCGAGTTACACTATTTAGGTTGGGTTTATATATTCAGGGTCCTGTGCTCTGCTTGTTCCACCTGCTGCTGCCAAGAACGTGACGAGGTGCACATTTACACCCATCACAACCCACTAACACTGCAGCTTAAGCATTCTTTGAGAGGACAGTTAGTGCTACAGACTCCAGCGCTTGTCCCAGATAAGAGCATGCTAACCCATACACCAGCCATCTCCTTCCAGACCGATTCGACGGTGGAGTGCACATCCAAAAGAAGCCCAGAGAAAAGGGACAAGGTCAAAGTGAAGCTATCAAATGTGGCCCGTGCAGGACGGACTAAGAAATCATGGCTCTGAATTGAAAAATTTATATTTTTTGCAGTTACAATGCCTGTGTAATTCCTCACTCGTCCAGGTATGATCCACAGCAAAAGAAAGATTAAATTCTGTCAGCTGGACAAAGGTTTTAGAGTGAAGACTTTTCACCGCTCATCCAAACGGCTTCTTCAGTTTTGGTCAGATTGCTGGTTTGTTAGGTCTATTGAACTAGTGTATGAACTGTGCCTAACTCATATTTTGCATAAACGTTCAGGCCCCGAATGGGTGCTCTGACACGTGTTAGCATACTGGCTATCACTATAGTTTTCCTTGTTTTGATTTAAATCTAAGCCCCCCATTCCTGTTCATAGATGGACTGTCTTTCCAAACAAAAATTTCCTCTTTAACGCCCCTCTCAAACCATGTATTTACTTCGGCTAAGATCTGTAGAAGAAAGTGAAGATAATGAGGTACAGATCTTAGCCAAAGAAAATAAATGGTTTGATCCAACACATTTTCAGGAGCCTGTGGTCAATACAAGCGTTCATGGTCCCATTAAGGTGTTTGATGGGCAAGGTGAGGGTGACTAACTGAAAAACAGTTGGCTAATGCTATCTTGAGACTATAATTTTATGAGTGAGAAACTTGTTTCACAGCACAAATCAACTCACCTGTTTTCGTTCCAACTATGCCAACTCTTTCTGGCTAGATTGTGTTAAATTAAGGCTCAGATTAAAGTCTAACACAGTTTCAGCAGTGCCTACAGTTAAGTTTCACCCCCCAGGGAATGTGAATGACATCAACTGCATAGTATCAATAGAAAAAAAAAATTGTGATACAGGTGTCTTTTTGAAAATTTGCATTTAAAAGAACACTATGTGACTTTTCTAATGGAAACAATTTCTAAAGGAAACAACTTGTTTCCTTTGAGATGTTACTGCTTTACCTAAAATGTTACACAGTAAGGCATTTCATTTTTCCTTAATTACAGCCATTTTTATTGCTAAAAATACCTTGAAAAACATGCATGAGGTTGCACCGTGACTATGGTTGCAATAACATCTCCACGGAAACAAGCAGGTGGCAGACACTACACCACCACAGGTGTTTTTAATAACTAATAGTAGCAAATACTGGTCAGGAAAGAAGGATTAATCATTGGCCAATAAAGGAAGCAATTGAGTGGTATTGCAGCAATCAGTTTAAGTATGTTTAAGTTAAAGAAAAATGGGGTATGCACATAAGTTGAGCACTTTCGCATTTATTACAAGAGCAGATGCACAAATGTTTCTTTTGTGTAAAATAAATAACCTAATAAAATTTTTTGTGAGACCTTATGATGTATTAAGCACATATCTTACCATTTTGCTGAGCATTTGAAAACTGATAGACTGTTATTTATTAGTTTAGGATTTGTGGCATTTTGGAAATACAATGATTAAACCATTCCTTTAAAGTTCATGAGGGTTGTTTGTTCAGATCATACTGTAGTTTGTGGAGTTGAATTGGTCGATGTAGTTTCTTCTTCTGTTGTGACAGACTGCTGCTCTGCCAACATATCTGACAACTTCAGGTCCAGCACTGAATCTTTGCTCTCTGGCACCACCTGCAGGTCACAATAGATAAACACACACAAACGAAATTTAACATCCCTTCAAATCCCCAAATTCAATGCACTTGCAAATTACCTAGATATGTTATGTCTATCACATATTTAACAGGCGTCACTTATGTAGTATTATTTTAAATGTTTCACAAAGTTACTCACTGTAGCGGGTCCTCTCCGTCTCAATACGACGCCTTGAGCCAGTAATCGTTTTCCTGTTTCTTCAAATAGAGCATCATCATCCAGATCAGTACTGTTCTTTAGCTCCTCATACTGGTCTACAAACCTGTGTGAAATAAACAGAGTACATTACGAATAACTTTATGAATAACCAAGGCAGCTTTTTCCACATATAGTCAATTTACAAATATAGCTGATATTGGTCTTACATAGTTCAATATAATATAATATCAAGAAACGGAAAAGGTAGCTCATTTGACTGATCTGATTAACTTTTTTTAAATATTCATCATGGCCAGTGGCTTATAGCGTGTCATGTTATCTACCTTTGACAGACAGATACAAAGTTCGACTTGGACAGATCCAGTGCCCGAGGTCCGGGTCCATAAACTTGATAAAATTTTCTGAAAAGCACAACGAAAAATCACAAGACAAATTGTTTAATTAATGCAGTCATTATAAAAGCAAAACTTTGTAAGAATGCAGAAATTAAAAAGATATACATTTAAAGTGTATATGACAGGTTAGACTACTCATTTCACCAAAACATAGTTCATATCATTAGATTTAAAACTGTACTAAAAATCTTACCTAGCTTTATCTAGTTTTTAAATTTTGGTGAGGATTATAATTTGACTTCCTGGTTGAATGTGGGCAACAGATATGGCATATGTAGAGGTAACTCCATAACTGTTACTTAGCAACCATATTGTTAACAAGGGCCAAAGCATGTATAAACTACACAACAGTTATTATTAGACTAACAAAAATAAATGACAACACCTTTTTCGTGTTAAATGAAGCCACAGGTGGAGGTATTCCATTTTAAAATTTAACGGTGCTATATTTAACACAGGTATTCTCCCACCAAACCAAGTAATAATTAGAAAAACCTCTCATATGCACTTTAAGGACCAAAACTTTTCCAACTGTACATGGTGTTATCTTCTGTTTTTACTCACGCTCTGATGGCGTCTTCAGCGTAGAAAATCTCAGGCACAGTCTCTGGTCCTTTCGATCCAGTGGGTTGTCGATAGTAAGGTTTCACATACAGGGGGTCTCTCTTTGGGGGAAATGCTGCGTAGACATCAAACCAAATAGGCTTCTCATGGGGCTTCATTACCCCAGCTCGCATCAAGTCTCGGACTCTGCAACAATACAGGACTTATGAATCGGTAAATTAATAAAAATTTACTAACTTGCACATTATAAATTTGTAAGATTGAGGGTTAAACAATTACTGACAGATATTGGTGTCCATTGCTTGCTCTGTTTTTTTCCTATTGATGCTTGTAGCTAAGCCTGTCGTAATAATTACGATATTTATATATTGTTCAATTAATGATAAATTGAACAATAATTTTGGGGGGAAAAATATTGTGAGATGATACTGTACATTTATAATAGTTTTTTGTGGGATAATCCTGGTTTAGGGTTGGTGTGTGTGCCAAAAAGTGTCATACTGACAGGTCTACTTGTACCTGGACAAATATAATAACATACAAATAATAATTTTCAAGGGATATGAAAAAAAAAAAAAAAAACACTGAAATGCAGCAGGGGGTCACTGATGCGTTGCTGACCTTCATTTCAACATAACTTGCATGTGACCAAAAAGCATTTAAAAAAACGCTTGAATACAAATATATGCGACTATAGTGATGTTTTATAGATCAGGATTTCAATATTTTACTTGAGTATTTACATATCAAGCCGCTTTTTGAAGCTTGACTCAAAAATACACCACATTAGTCTCTAGCTGTTTTGAGCCATGATACTAGCGCACAGAGGATGTCAACAACGCGATCGCCACCGACAGGAAACTGCGGACATTTACGCTATATCTGAATTATGTAAACTGGCAAAACAGTCATCAGATTTGTATAAAAGAACAATCTTACCGTGTAAAAACAGTCCCGACTTTCTCTAACCTGCTGCCCGCCATGTTTTCTCATGTGTGGACCCTACTTCCGGGTGGTAATGTAGAGCACTGCGCCTCCTGCTGGAAAGGAGTCACGTCTAATATAACAAAAATGAGAAAAAAATACCCCCAAAAATTGCGTTTTGGGGAAAATTCTATGGAAATACATGGATAAAATGTATTATTTGAAGGTAAGAAAAGGTAAGGTGTCAAGTGACCACTTTTAGCAGTGACTATATATTTTATTCTTCTATTTTTTCCATTGTTAGGCTTTTGTAATGTTTTGTTGTGGTTTGTCCTTATCAGCATCAAGCCTAGACAACTGATAAAACTAGCACTTATCCGAGCACTTATCTGATCCGAAACTGTGTTCAAGGATTATCAGGTTAGCATATGTAACAGAGCAGTAGTTTTAATTTTGCTCACATTTTGGATTCTTACATCTTTCTTGCATCATCTTTGAACACTGTACCCAACATTTTATTAGCTTTTTTGGAAGTCAAACTATACAGGTTTCAGCGTATGTATGAAAGGTTGTAAATAAAGGTAGTAGTTAAGCACTGCCCCACTGTCTGTACTGTTGGCATGTTTGACTCTGGACTCGGAAAAAGTGAACTCTTACCTGAGTCAGCTGACAGGAACCAACATGCGAGGTTAAAGTGCAACGAGAACTTTAGTCTAAGCTCGGGTAAGTATTCAATTAAATATATTGTGCTTCTAGAGTAATATATGGGAAAATGAGAATAGAATCCAGCAGAATAAATAAGCAAAAAGCCACAGCAGGTGCAACGCTTGAAACACAAAGCCGAAGGTCCATCCCATAGAGTGTTTACAATGAAACAATACACGTGAACTTCTGTTTCTATTAGTAGTGCGTAGCCTGTACATTTAAAAAACTATTTTAAACTGTAAAAAAAAACAAAAAAAAAACAGTGGTGGAAGGTAATGAAACACAAGTAGTAAAGTACTGTACTTGAATTTTAGGTATCTGTACTTAAGTAAATTTGATAGTGGGTACTTTTTGCTTTTACTTCACTACATGGGAGAGCAGGAGTCTACTTTCTACTCCACCACGTTTTTTTTATCTGGACTGAAACTGGAACTGGACTGAAAAGTAAAAAGTACTTTAAAGATTTGAAGGGTTATTTTTTTTACCATGTTTGTGGTAATATCCTGAATAAAGTTTTTGAGTTCAAGCTTCGGCTTTGAGCAAACAAAAATAAATTAACAAATTGGTTCTTATTGCAATTGATGACCAAAATCTGTATCATTTTTTTAATCAATATCACTATATTTAACACTTTAAAAAAATAACTACACTTGTGTGAAATACTTTTACTTTTTATTCTTAAAGTACATTTTTAAATGGGTACTTAAATACTTTTACTTAAGTAGATTTTTTCATGTGATACTTTTACTTGAGTACATTTTTACCTCTGTATCTGCACTTTTCCTTAAGTAATACATTTGAGTACTTCATCTGTCACTTGTCAAATCAGTTAAACACGATTGTTATGTTGTGTTGGGCAGCGGTGCGTATGCAGGGCACCTCGCCTGTTGTCATGATTAGGGTTGGGTGATATTGCCAAAAATAAATATCTCGAAAATGTTTGTGGTTTTCCCATTTACAACATTTAGACAGTATTTTGGCAAAGTATCAGAAGTGTTCAAAATGCGTCTGTGTGTCTGAGGTTTAAATATGGTACCAAAATGAAAGGATTGTTGAACAAATAAGAATAAATAAAAAAATAAGTACAGAAATGTAACCACTATTTGAAGATTACACTAGCAAAAACGTCTATACATTTACATTCATTAATCATCAACGTGTACAAGGTGCATGGTCTGAAGTTTGTATCTAGAACAAAACGTGTCATTTCACATTCTCATGCAGTAAACCAGATGACAGCTGGATTAAACCAAATTCAACTAAACCAGGACTAACAAAATAACAGCTGAATACTTAAGTCCATGTAATTGCATGCTGATTTGTAAAGTTTGTATAAGTCAGGACTAAACCAAGACTGAACTACTATGACTGAAGAAAGAGAACCAACCAACATTTAAAGGTGTACTAAAATTGTTATAAAATACAAAATTTTATACAAAAATTTCAAACTTGATTTTGATAAGGAATAGACTCGATACTCAATACCGATTCCTAATGATAATAAGAAACACTCTTTATTTAGACAATAGAATGTCATTTTCAACACTAAATCGTAGTACTTTCTTTTATATTACCATGGGGCCTTGTATCTGTGTAATCGCTCAGTCGTCCAGGTATGTTCCATAGTGGTCCATGGGTGTATATTAGTCTATGTGGTCTTAAGCTTGTTCTGATACAGCTCAAGATCATTCTAAAGATATTGAGGAAAGGTTCATTTCTGTCCTGTTTAGTATCAATACCTGCTCAAATGAGTATCTAGTTTCAATACAAGTTTTGGTATCAATTAGTATCTCATTTTCGCTACTTTTGACAACCCTAATACAAAACAAACAGATCAAATGCAGACCTACGCACCTGTTTTACTATCTACCTCACTGTAATCCATGCGGGTCATATCAAACCATCTATATCCACTTTTACTAACACTATTTTTGTCTTGTCTTTGTCTGATAGCTGCTCAGATTTATTCGCTGTTGAAGTGAACTTTCCGGTTCCCCTGCTCCCGGGTGAGTTTTTTGGTCTGGTAGGTCCGGCTCTATTGAGGTATGTGCCGAGGAGGTAGGGCCAAAGTGCACTGAGCTCTGAGAGGGAGAGTCATAACAGAACATAATTACGGCTTAGGTAGTCACAAGGCACTCCTGCTGGTACTGCTACTATTATACGGCTATTTCAGAAGCTACCCGGTCGCTAACAACAGTAGGATATTGCCTTTGATTGCAGCGAGAACTAATTCATTGATTTGTTTAGTAAAATTTTCAGTTTTCATTTTGGATTTAGCGGATTGTTTCTAAGAATGGATTTGCTGTTGGATTCTGGCTAAAGTGGATTATATTGCTCAGAAAAACATATAAGGTGAGTGGGGATTTGAACATAGTTAATAGCTTATTACAAATTTGGCTGGGATGAAAATGTATTGAAGAAAAAGTAAATATTTGAGAAAAATTAATAATTGTTCTTGGGAATTTATTTCGCTGTAGAATAACACTAGATATTCCGTACCTATCTAAACTACTATGGCTACTACTCTAAAACTACCACTAAAATGGGACTCAACAAATATTAGGGAATAAGGTCTAAAGTGGAACTATTTTGATAACAGATTCAAAAAGCAGAATAAAATTATAGACGCAAAACAACATAAGTTAAAAAAGGAAAGTAAAATGATTCAAAACCAAGGGCTAAACCAAGACGTGTCACTTAAGGTTAGAAGGAACTGTACCTGGCACTAATCCCTGCGCGAAAACCTAAACCTGAAATGTGAACTAAACAGCTAAACTATTCAAAACATGACCTTATATTGTCTTACACTGTACTTATCATCTCTAAATCAATGTATCATAACTTGTTCATAGCAATTTGCAAGATCTCTTATCGATTTGTAATTTAAATCAGGTATCAAGTTTAGTAGTCATGCAAATTATGCTTTATTCAAATGAACTGATAATAATTGCTATGAAAATACATGCGTCACCATTTGGAACAGTGACAGTGTAACCAGGTATCAAAGTTGTTGTTATATTGGAAAAATAGCAAGTATGACTAAGCTTCATAACTATTGCCGCATTGAGTGATGTATTTGTTTTGGATAAGCTTATAAAACAGACGCACCGCAAAACATGAAGCTTGTCATATAGAAATAATAGGTTATTTTAGTGCCATATGTTTAAGTCATTTAACTTTCAGGGAGCTTTATGAATGGGCAAAGTTACAATTGGTTTGTGTTCAGGGTAGAATGATAAGTAGTAGTGCCTTGGCGGTGGTCTGTACTCTTGTACTTGGATGGTGTCTCCAGTTCATATTCTCAAATAAGTTTAGATATAGAGGTTTTCCGATTTTGTTGATTTACAAACTATTTATGCAGCACTTTTGGGCGTGTTATTAAAATATCTAAGAAAAATAAAAGGGGTTTGAAGTGCCGTAATGTTTTAACATACAAAGGCAGTGATTCATCTTATTGTACTAAACTATTGTTGTGTATAGTACCTGTCTGTTTTGCCCTGACAGTGTGCCCAGTGACTATCCTTTTGAACTGCTTTTGTATTTGAGACAGTGCACTAGCTTAGCCTGCTACTGAGCTGATACACACACAACAGTTTTAAGTAATGAGTGACCTTAGCTGCTAAATATTACTACTGGCAAACTATATGTATGCTATATGTGAGCTAACCATTCAGCATTTAAGTGGAATTGTATGCTTCCATGAGTGGGAGATTACAAGAACTAAGTGCCCCTTTACCTAATAGAAATAGTTCCCCTTTACCTAATAGAAATAGTGCCCCTTTACCTAATAGAAATCACTGTTAAATTCAATTGCTAATAATCATTAATAATTGATTGTGTAGTTTCTGGGATGGTACTTTCCTCACACCCATAGTTGGTTGGATATTTTCCAGCCATTCACAACCCCATAATAAAGTAGAGTTGTACATAGAGGAGGGCAATATAAAGTTGATAGTGAAAAACTCGATTGACGCATTTGTAAAATTATATGGATTATATTGTCTGTAATAAAGCAATATAAGAACAAAGACCATTATATAAAAATGACCGTACAGTCTTTCGAACAAGGGTAAAAAATCCAAACTTTTGTGGTTAATTTTACAGTTAATTCCCTTTTTGTGCCTTGCAAACTAACCATGAAATTTAAAGGCAAGTTTTTGCATATTTCTGATTCAGCAAACACACGTTCTGATTATTATTATTGTAATCCCCAAAATATTGTTTTAGTTTAAATTTGTGTCAGTATCGCCCCGATTCCTCCACACTTGTCTTGATATTTGGCCAAATATTTGATAAAAAAGGAACCAGTACAACAAGGCAAAGAAACCAAAAGGAAAACTAAAGCATAATATTTTTGCCAAAGTACTTTTTAGACTATCGTATGATGTAGGCCACCTAAAATAGCAGACATGGTTGATTAATGTTTAAACCATATCAGCTAATTTAGATAACTGTCCCCCTGAAGCTCCCAAACATACCGTAGATATGCACAGAGTTTAACTTTGATCTTGGTTTTCAAACACGATCCTAAACTTAACTTATTACCAACATTTAAATTCCAAACTTTGGGTGCAGAGTGACAGATTGGCAGCATTGCTTCATAGTAATACCGACTTAGGCAAATTGATAAATAAAAATATGTATGAATTGGAAATATATGTGTGAATTGGAAATATATGTATGAATTGGTGAAATATTGACTGCGAAAGATTACATTCAATATATGTGAGGCCAGCGTACGAACAATCCAGGGTAGGAATGTCGTATTAAATTTTAGTGTTTCAATTATCGTGAGAAGAAACATAACAATTTAACGATCATTTACAATTATTAACACCATGACCAAACCACAGCCAAATCCCTTTTTAATTACTATTAGTTATTATACATGATTCGTTTTCATTCCTCTAGTTACTGTAGTGTTGTCTGCAACCAGCTTTTTGAAATGACACTTTTTGAATGATGAAATTAAGTTAATTTGACAGAAACGGACAGTTAAAAAAGGACTTAACTGGTAGTTTTACATTTTGGTTTATGGAATTGAAATCTTGACATCCCTAATCCATGGTTTACTTCATTCCAACCACAGTAGATGGGACAGGCTCCACTTCCTGCATGCCATATTGGAAGTTTAATATTCCTACTTGGGCTACAAAATAAATCATGCGCATATCACCTTTCATCTCACTGGCAACGATTTATTATACTATATCAACATATTTGTCATGTGTTGCCAGCTGTTAACCAGAAAAGCAGAAGTGAGTTTTTATTATAAATTAGAGGTTTGTACAAAATCAGTGTGTGCCTCTTAAGGAAATATTGTATCCAATTACATTTTATATGAACCAAAGCGTTGCATTGGGGAAATATATAACCCAACAGAAGAATCCAATAAAACTACCTACTGCTCCTACATTTACTCCAAGTGGCCATTGATTATTAAAAATCTATTTCCTTGTTTGTTATCAATTTGTGTACTTAATTATTACTTAACTATACATTTTATCAACATATTTTTATAGTGTTTTACTTGTCTTCTAACACTTTACAAGCCTAACCAAGGATGAGGACTGGGAATAGCCATCGTGTAGAAGCCTTTAGTGCATTATAGCAGTAATCATTTGGTGGAAAGATATAAATGTACTGTCCCTGTCAAATGCTGGTTTCATGCATGATAAAGTTATGGACCTTGTTACTACTTTGATGGTTCTTTTGGATATTTCTGGTGGTAGTATCAGATTATAGATACAAAAAATATTGGCCCATCACAATAAGGAAATCATACTATAAAATTTCCGATAATGAAAACTGCCAATGAACATAATCTCTTGGCTTTATTATGAATGAATTTTGACTTTTTGTCTGTGGTTTTCAGCTTCCTGTTGAGAACTTTTTCCCATTCAAAAGATATAATATTTAGTTTTAAATTGCTAATTGCTATGGCAATAGTTATAATTTTCCATCAATTCTGAAAACCATGTATACTCTGCTTTCTATCCACAGTTTTTTTTTTTTTTTTTTACTGGAACCTCGCTGTATTTGAAGGAGGATGTCTGTGATCACTTTATTTTTCCGCGGGCTGAGGTCCCAGGACAGTCATCCGGACAAGCGCCCGACCCCCGTCGCCTCAGTGCACGACTATGATGAAGACGAAAACGACTCCCACGCCGAGTTCACCCGAGACGCCAACATTCGAAAGTCCTGGGTCCGAAAGTCCATGAGGAAAAAGAAGCAGCCCATGTCTGAGTTAATACCGCCTACAGAAAGTAAGAACAAAAAACATACAGACTCATAGACAGTTGCTCCCATTTAAGTCATCTGAATCTGGCTTTGACTATAAAGATAAAGATAAAGTATACATTTTTATGTTATGCATTTAGACAATTACAGTTGTTTATATTGTAAAAGTACAAAACATGCACTTGTATATATGCACATTTGACAAATATGCCATGGAAGCTGTGGAAAATTGGTATTATTGTGTATTATTCTGCAACACAATTTTTGGTTGAAAATATGCTGCAGCACACCATCTACTAAAAAAACAAATCACACCGTTTAGACACAGTTACATAATGTAGCAAATATGGTCCATGTTACTGTGTCTGTTTTGTAAAATTTGTCAGTAGTGATAGTTTTGCTCTCTTTTATTGGAACAGAAATTATCCATGTGAGTCTCGGCGCACTAGTTGAAAATCAAGACTGTGGAGAAAATCAGACGCATTGTTTGCATCTAATAATAAAGTATTGTATCAATCGCAAATCCAGGAAGTGCTGTAAGCTTCTCTTCGCTGTCTGAAAAAAAGCTGTTCTAAAGCTGTGCACACCCAAAATTCATGAATGCCAGTAGAAATGTGCCAAAGGATGTGCATTTAAATTTAAAAAGTTTTAGTTCACATACTGTATTGTTTTTGATTATTGTATGGTGTTATAAAATCATCTTTAAAACAATATAAAGCTGCCAGTAAAATCAGTAATACTATAACCAGCACCGTAACCTGTTCCGTGTAGTTTTGTAATCACAGAAACAGTAACACATGGCTTTGTAGTGAGTGGAGATTCTGCTCTGGTCATGGTCTGGTTTTGAAAGTGACTAAACATACAGTAACTCAGTCATTGATTTTACACTGCTACAGAATTTCTAACCAAGTATTTTCTTTTTATCAATAAAAAGGTGTGTAACTGATTAAATGAATAGATAGATAAGTTAATACCATACTGTGAAACATTCTAGGCCCAACAGTGACATTTTCATGAAACAAGCAGGTGACAGACCTTTCACCAGAAAAGTTACATGGTACGCCTTTAAATTTACATTAAAAGTTGAATAGATCCTACCACACAAATTAGGCTATAATATGTATTTATTTTCCCTTGCATAACTTATTTGCAGCCTTGAGAGCTAATTTCATAAAGTGCTCTGTGATACTGACAATTTCCACCGGAGCCGCCAACCAGTTTTCAGTGTATTTATAATGAATGACCCAGTATTGTATTGTATGTGTAAAGCACATGCAGCCTGTATTCCACACAGGGCAAAGGCGTGAACTGATTTAAACCTGATGGACTGGTTCAGTTTCAGTTGGAAGTAAGGGCTGCAATTTTACGTCAGTACGAGTGAACCACTGCATCACTCAAAGTCAGCCAAACAACAACAATAATGCACTGCCCACACAGAGAGGGAGACATGGGATATTTGTGGTCAAGATAGAATCTGGTTTAGTTTCATTTTAGATGTAGTCCAGATGTAGGTCAAGTGCCTGGTGCCTAAATTAGTGGCTTGTTTGTTTTGAGTTAGTGTGTTAGTGTAAGAATGGTCTAACTGCAGCCGATACTCAGTTATTGACCCTTAACCCTAGCTCCTAATGTTAATCAATTGTTCCGAGCAAAATTTCTTAACATTATAGGGCATTTTTACTCAAAATCTGATCAGTAAATCAAAATTACAAGCTTGGGAAATATAGAGCTGCAATATTAAGCGAGGATTTCTACATTACGTGTCAAACAGATACCTCCTAGGGGAGTGTAGAGTGTGTTGATCCTGTGTCGATCTGTCCCAAGTCATCTTAACGCAGTGGGCTCCTCCTCGGGGCTCTTGTGTTATGGTATCACTCACCAACTTGATGCACTGTGACAGCTGTCTACTCTTGGAAGCGAGGATGACAGAACTAGAGAACCGCGTCTCCTTACTGACTCAAAGCCAGAGCCAGTCTCGTGAGCAGCTCCTTGACTCGGTGGTGACAGTGGGAAAAGTCCATGTCCATCACCATGATGAATGAATTAGATGCGACTGTAGCTGTTCCCAGTGGAAATTCTGCTCCTGCTGGTGCGGGATGCAGTCGGCCAACCTCTACCCGTGATGGTGTAGCTAAACCAAAGGGTCCAACTTCTTCTACTCGCTTGAAGCGCCTGAAGCATATTGGTTTTGACAATGCTAGATGTAATTGGTTCCAAAATGATCTTTCAAACAGAACCCAGGCAATAGTAGCAGATGGGTTTAAATCAAATGTTTTCACTTTAAACAAAGGAGTGCCCCAAGGCTCAATTTTGGGCCTGCTACTTTTTCCTATATTTATTAATTCAGTTGGTTGGAATTAATAAATATTAGAGAAAGCGTCATACATTTATATGCAGATGATGCTGTTTTGTATGCGAGTGCAAGTGCAATAACCCCAGAAATTGAGATTTAGACTTGTTATAGTGTAAAAAATTCTAGGTGGAATTCCTATAAAAGGCCTATTCAAATGTTGTTCTAGCATGTTTATTTGTGGTTTGGAGTACAAAATGATCCTGATTTTTGGTTGATTTGACTGAAAATAAATGGGTTACAGATTTCACATGCCTATGAGTGTGATCGTTTACAGATATTTAACACAAGGGAATAAATTAAGAAAAAAATCATACGTCTCTTTACAGGTCCTATTTGAACTGTCTGAGTAGTTCCTCCTCCCTCTCACACCCTGTTTCCTCTGGTCTAATAACAGAATCCTGGTCTGACTCTTATCAGTAGTGTCTCATCATTTACTGCAGTATTTTATAGCCGTCGAGGCCAAACCCCAGTCTAAGGTCCAGCTATTTGTGGCCTTTGGTGTGGCACTATCAATGTAACATTCATCTTTACATACTGTGATAATCAACTAAAGACATGCCCTGTGGAATGATTAATCGACTAAAAGAGGGTGTGGTAAAAGCGAGCTCTCAAAATGAGGATCTTGCCCCAAAACAGCTTTGTATAGAGAGAAGTATGAATAAACAGCATCTTCTTATGGCAAATGGAAGATTAAACTGTCCAGCCTCTCTCAAAACACAAACTAACTCAATTCATTCTTTCTCCTTTCCTTTCTGCTATGGTCCATATGCAATCCCAATACAATAATTAAACTATTGGCTACTACTACTACTAAGACACTATTGGCAAATTGATCACCTAAATGACTACAACCTAAGTACTCAGTGTACGTGTGTAGTAGTGAAGTGTTGTATATTTGTATCTCGATGAAGCATTTTGAGTTGGTTGCGCTTTAACGGTGCTTTACAGATCTGCCTGCAGTGTAATTGTGAAAATAACTCAAGTTTCTGTTTAGTTTCTCTTTATAACCGGCCCTTTTTGCAGCCTTTTTGATAGTTTTATTTGTTTTATTATTCTAATTCTCCATATCTCCCAAACAAAGCATTTGCAGTATTATCTGATTTTTGATTTATTGATGTTGGTATGAAAGGCTGTTTACCAAGAATTTTACCAGCCAATTGTATGCCAGTTTGCCCCGAGGCAGCTGTGGCATTGGCTACCACTGTGAGAAACTCGCCAAGCTATGAACCAATCTTTTAATCATTATAACTCATAATGTTTTGTTGCCATGGTGATATGTCTGATTAATGAAAGGAGCTGTTAGCTTGGTTAACATTTTAAATCTTATTATGGCGGCTCACTGATCGAGTCAATCAAAATGCACGCTATATTTAACCAACGCATTGACCTTAATGTAAAAAAGTGTTGTACCATAAAATTGTTTATTTCCTTGTTGAGTCAAAAATTAAAGTGTATTTTGTGCAGTACTTCCCTGAATGAGATTCTTGAGTTCAAAGGAGAAACTGCAGATAGGTCTTATCTAATCATGGCTCTGTGTCAGTTCAGAGGGCATTCATAATACTCTGTTTTAAAATGCTCCACTTATTTAGTTACACTATCTCTGTGCTTTTCAAGCCCAGAACCTTATCATTAAAGAATACATGTTCAGCTTGTTTCAGGAACTTAACTATACCATAAGTGGATAACCGGTACATAGAATACAAGTTTGACTTCCTGTTCAAAAGTGCAAAACTGATCGACCTGATAGACCTGCCTCTTCATAGTGGCATTTCACTGTATCATGCAGTGGATTTTCATTTACCGGTACTTGTTTTTATTGTTGAAAAATGATTACCGTACATGGCATCTTTGCACTTTGTGTGTATATATTTTTGATAATCACAAGTAAGCACAGTGTAGTGGGCGGAGATGGGGGGGTGAAAACTGGCATTTTCTGAGGACTCAGCAAATGCAGGACAATGCAGGATTACTTAAATATTATAATATACTTTGAGTATGAACATGGTTAAACGCTCATAAAAGCAGATTTTTCATAATTTATGCCCTTTAATCTGTTCTAATTTTAATTTAGCTAATTTGCTGGTTCTAGACACCTACTATTTTAAACTTTTAACTCCAACTTTAACAGAAGTAATGCCTGAACCCAACATCACAGACACACCAATATTGTTTTAATATTGCAATTAGTGAAAAGATTCTTGGATGACCTTTGGATACATATAGGTTAACTTTCCTCCGTATGTGTAACCCTTTTATTAAAACTAAAATGATAAACAATTGTATAGTATTCCTGAAATGCACAAAAAACTGTAGATTTGTAGATTTAATTGTTTAGCTTCTCTCAAAGGAAGTTAAACAAAGGTGGGGAGTATTTCAAGAGCGATCGATCAATACCTCTGTAGAACTATAATCTTTTTATATCACTCATACGTCGCAATAACAGTGAGAAAGTTCACAAACTGCAGCAGTGTCTGGGCACAGCAAGTTATATTTACACAAGGCAGGATTCATGAATAAAACCATAACATTTACAGGAACTCAACATTGACAGGCAACACAGTGTGTTAAAGGTTGTAATCTCAAATGACAAGCTCTTAATAGTATATTGTGAGCTTTTGTATTTTAAGGCAAGCAATTGGAGACTATTTTCAACATGGGCAGTAATGTTAGGGTGAAACTGAAATATGATTTGTTGGACCAATGCAGCATCACACATTTTACACACTATAATAATAATAAAACCCCATCTCTAGAAGACAATATATTATCTAAATAATAAGTATCCGTTTTAATTACATTGTTTTATC